>AFQZ01000147.1:0-73964 GCA_000222935.2 Aciculosporium take MAFF-241224 | reverse complement strand
AAGTAATATAAAAGCTATATATTTAAGTAGTATATTAATAATAACCCTATTTAATAATATAGTATTTAAGAGTTTAAAGTAAGCTAGTAGTAAGAAGACCTCTCTAGCTATATATTTAAGTAGTATAAGAGCTATATATTTAAGTAGTATATTAATAGTAACCTTATTTAATAATATAGTATTTAAGAGTTTAAAGTAAGCTAGTAGTAAGAAGACCTCCCTAGCTATATATTTAAGTAATATAAGAGCTATATATTTAAGTAGTATATTAATAGTAATCCTATTTAATAATATAGTATTTAAGAGTTTAGAGTAAGCTTATAGTAAGAAAACCTCCCTAGCTATATATTTATAAGCATAGTTTATATAGGTATATAGTAATTTAATAGTAAGACTAATAGTAATTAGAAGATAAAGTGCTATTAAATATATTAAAAAGCTATTAAGTAAACCTATTATAATAATAATCTAAAAAGTATAAAAATAAGATTTATTATATAAAACGTAAATAGTACTGCTTAGTAGTAGTAATATAATAGTTAAAAAGCACTAGGTAATTAATAAAAATAGTTTATTATATTTTAATATAAGCGTATATATACTAATAAAGATATATATATAAATTCTAATGCTTACTTATAATAACCTTATAGTAAGACACTAGGGTATAAGTAAGATAATCTATAAAGTAGCTAAATAGTACTATTAATTAGGATTATAAAAAGATATAAAAAACTATATAAGCTTATGCTTAAACTATTAAAGTTAATAAGCCTAAGTTATATTAATCTTATAATAAGTTAGCTATATTACTAATTCCTAGCAGACCTTTTTAAGAGCTTTTTATAAACTTTATTACTAGCCTTTCCCTAATAAACTAAGCTAGTAAAAAGGAGTATAATATAATTCTTATTATTATAAATTAATTCTTAAAATACACACTATATATAGCTATATTTATAAAGATAATAAGTAATAACCTTACTACTATCTTCCTTAAATATATATGTAAGAACTATATTATATTAAAAGGAATTATTTTAGATAAAGAGATAATATTTATTAGTAGTTTTTAAAGAACTTTTTGCTACTTATTAGTAATTAAGTAATTACTTAGTACTACTTTTTACTTATAAATAAATAAATAAATAAAAAGGGTTAATTAAGTCCTAGAGTACTATCTTAAAGTATTTAGGGTATAAGAGTAAATAAACTAAAAAGACTACTTATATTTAGCTTAATATACTTATAATATTAGTAAGCACTTAGCTTATAGCTACTCTTTAGAAGAGTTATTATAAGGTTATTAGCTAAGAGGACTAGATTATATTATAAAGGCACTAAATATTATAAATATATAAGTGGATATAAGAGTATAAGAATTATAATAATAATATAAGGCAACTAAGCAGCTACTTTATATTACTTAAGAATAATATATAAAGTACTATAATAAGAAAAAAAGCTTAATAAGTTTTTTATTAATTAACTATATACTTTTATTAACTAAGAATATTAACCTTTAATAACTAAGTAAGAAGCTTATTGTTACGGGATAATCCGCGATGTCGGATTTCCACCTATATAGGACAGATTTGTTATGTAGCTAGTAAGACTTAATAATAACAACAACTTATATAGAATGCACTTAACTATATGACTTAATAGTAGTATATATAGGTGCATTTAATAACCCTTTTATAATAATATTAATAACAGCTTTACAGTTACTTCTAACTAACTACATAATAATACTACTATATAATAACTAGTAGCAATTACTTATATCCTTTATATAAGGTTTTAACTAAAAATTAAGGACTTACTACTTTTAGTTAGTAAGACATATTAAGTTAAATTACTAGATTACTAGGTCCTAACTAGCAAGGCTATAACAGCTAAAGAGTCAGGGTTACTATTATTAATAAGCAAGGTAGTATGCTAAATTATTAGATTTACTACCTATAGTAAGGCTATAAGCTAAGAGGTAAGAAGGATTTAATAAAACTTATATCTAAATTAACAAGTTAGCACTAGGAATTAGATAACTACTAACCACATACTATAACTATTACTAAGGGAGAGCTTTACTATGTTTATAATCTTTATAAATACCTTAAGCAAAATCCTAAACCTCTTAGTCCTAGAGAAAGACTAGTAACTACTAATAATAAGGTTAAGGATCTTACCTATTTAGGAAGTTATAAATTCCGTAATAAAAAGATTTACTAAACTATAGAACTGCTATAACTAGTTAACTTAGCTCTTATATATCCCTTATACTTTAGAGAAGAACTGATTTTAATATAACAAATACTAAAAAAGGCTAAGAAGGAAGGGCTTCTTAAACTATTAATAACTAAACCTAAGGTAATATTATTAAGGATTAAAATCACCCTACTTAGGACTATACCTCTTATAAAACCAGAGACTTTAACCGTAATAATACCTCTTAAAGAGCCAGAAACCTTACTTATTATTATACCTATTAAAGAACTAGAGGCTTCTTAACTTACAGAACCATTAAGCATTAGGGATACCCTTTTAACTATAGTTTCTAGTTCTAATCTAGACAATAACCCTAAGGAGACCTTAGGAGGCAATAAGACATAAGAAACAGCTATATCTAGTAAGAGATAATAGAAATAACTAGCTATTATTATATAACTTACGTTACTACTAAAGTAAAATCTAGTATTTAGTAAAGAATCTATAGGAAGTAATAATTTAGTTTGCTATAAGTCTTTTACCTACCTGGACTTTTAGAATAATAAAAACCATAGAGAGACAGAGAAACTTATTATATTAATATATATAGGATAGTTTGCTATACCTAAAGATTTAATAGACCTAAATAAGATAATAGAAGAGACTATGTAAGGGGTAGAAGGTCCTTTAATAATAAAGAATCCATTTATGCCTAAAAGAGAAAACAAGTAGTTAGCTAAAAGGTTATAATCTCCTAAAGATTTATAACCCCTTAGAACTAGTAAGGGGAAATAAGTATACTAGGATTTAATAAATACTAAGGAACTATTTAATATTATAGTAAGGTATAAGAAAGCTCTTACTAGTAACTCGTTATAATAGCTTAATAGCTTACCGGTCTAAAAACACCGCGGATATGACGCGGTATTACGCCTAAAACGGAAAAGAAGCATAGAATCGGATTCCTTATTATTAATTACCCCCCCTAGTAATAGCGCATTATATAAGGGGAGTAAGCAGTATAAGGGGCATAATAATTAATAAATTTTTATATAGATTTATAACTAATAAAGGATAAGGCACTACTTAGGAAGAAATATAGTATTAAGAAGAGAATTTTAAAGTAATAGTAGTATAAGAAAAACTAAAGAACAAAATAAAATTATTAATGGAATTAATAATAAAAGTTATTTTAAAGGTAGAAATAATAAAAGTATAAGCTTTTATTAGAACTATTATATAAATTGCTATAAATGCAGGAGGGAAGATAGCCTGAATAAGAACTAGTATAGGAGGCTTATAGGCTTTAATTATAAAAGCAGTTAATAGTAAGGTAGAAACCATAGTTAAAAAGACGGTTAAGAAGGCAATAAAGGCTATTCCTAGGACTAGATTAGTAGTTAAGGGGACTTAAGTAACTATTATAGCTTATAAAGCTATAGGGTAGAATATAACAATCCCTTTAGCCTAAATAGAGGGTATAGTAATACTAGCCTGCTATTACTAGAAAGTAATAGTAAAGGGAAATACTATTAGTAAGATAGTTAGGAACAAATTACTAGGGAAGATTATAAAGGCAGTAAACAGTATTATTAGTATAGAGAAGGTAGTAGTAGCATACTAACTATAGAGTAGAGATATAGTTATTATATTTACTAAAGCAGGGAGGAAATAGAAGGAAAACACGGCCTAGGTAAGAGTTGTCTTTAGACCTAAGGCAGAAGTAAATAGGAAGATGTTTAGTGTAATTATTAAGGGATTTCTAATATAATTAATAAACTATATTATAACTAAGGATATAAGAAAGAATATTAAAAAGGAGAATAGTTTAAACATAGTAAAGATAATAGTATAGAAGCTAAAGAGAATAGTAATAAGGGTATTACTAGTAGTTAGTGTTAAGGGCACTAAGGTAGTAAACCGCCTATGCTATAGGGGAATAGTATACTAAGTAAAGATTTTTAATACTAAGCTATATAATAAGATAATCTACTTAAAGTAATATTATAACTGCTATAAGATTAGGTATATTACTAGGTATTATAAGGAGGAAGCAAGATATAGCAGGTATGCTACTAAAAAACACCTTAAGAGAGAGAGGACTTGCCTAACATTAACAGGCAAGGTATAGAAGAGATACCTAAATTATATAGGGGCATATCTAGCATGGTCTTAGCTATGCTTAGTAAGTAATAATAGATAGTAGTAGGCTAGGGAGGCTTATGCTATAAGGCTGCTATTCTTTTATAGCTATTAGTTAGACGTTATAACGGCTACTACAGGTAAGGGTTATTATAGTGAAGAAACCAGGGGACTAATAGAAAGGCAGCTAAGAGGAAGGAGTATATAACTAAGAGGCCTTTTTGCAAGATAAACCTATAAGCTATAATTAGGACGATAGAGACTAGCAGAGAAAGGCATAATACTAGCCTTTTTATAACCAACTAAAGGGTAAAACAATACCAGAGCCAGCCTAACCAGAGTGCTTTAAAGCACATAATAGAGTATATAATTAAGGTTATATACTAGAATATATAGAAGAAAAGCAATCTAGTATATTTAGCGTTAGGGCATGGCATTAGCCCTAAGGTAATAGCTATCTATAACCAGAAGGTTACAATAGTATACTGTTAAATCTATCTTAGGAGCACTATATGTTAGTAATATATAGTAAAAGAATGGTAATTTATATATATTAAAAGGTTAAGACAGGACTTTAGACTATAGGGAAAGGAGAGGATTAGTGTAGTATTAAGTTATATAAAGTAAAGGTATATAACATCTATTCCCCGGCTTATAAAAGGGAGTAGCAAATGCCTTTATAACACTTTACTAATATTTAGGTAAAGGGCCGGAGTGTGTTTATAGGGGACTTTAACTAACACCACCCCTTGTGGGACAGATTTAGCTAAACCTCTTAGGGGCATAATAAGATGTTGGAATTTATAATAATGTAGCAACTCGGCCTAGCTACGCTATTTAGGGAAGTAATAAGGAGAGAACATAGCAGCAGGGACAGCACTATTAACTATGCATAGACTACTTATAATATTAGTATTAAATTTATTAGGCTAGTAGAAATTGCTAGATCCAACCATATGCCTTAGCTTATTAGCATTAGGATAAGTAAGGAATTAAGCAATAGCCTAGGGTTAGTCTAGGGTTAGAGGATAGTAAATAAGAACCTTATTATAGCAAAGGCTTTAAACAGGCTTAAAAAGGAGGGATTAGAGCTCCTGCTATATAACCAGCAGGAAATTAATAATTATATATAATAGCTTACCTAATAGCTTATAGAGATAGCTAATATAGCGGCACTTAAACGACCTTAAGAGCGCAGTAAACCACAGCCTTAGTAGAATAAAAGGGTAAAAAATGTAATAGCAAAGACAAGATGTGCTAATAGGCAGTGGTAGTAACAACAGATATAGGAATTATAGCAGGCCTTAACAGAAGCTATAGAAAAACAGGATTATGTTATCTTAGAGGAAAAGAGAAGTAATTAGTAATAGGCAGTTAGCGAGTTATTTAGGTTCAAAGAGAGCCTCTGTACCCTGGAGCATTAGGCCTGGCTATAGAGTAGACTTCCTCCTAAGATATAACAGGTCCCACCACTAACTCGGCTAGGAGATAATGGTAGGGAGAAGATAGTAGATGTTACGTGGTGGTATCGTCACGTAGTCGGTTGGAAGCAACCGTAAAGCTGTTATCAACATTATTATAAAGGGGTTATTAAACGCACCTGTATATACTACTATTAAGTCATATAGTTAAGTGCATTCTGTGTAAGTTGTTGTTATTCTTCTTACTAGCTGCGTGATGAATCCGTCCTATATAGGTAGGGATCTGACATTACGGATTATCCTGTAATAAGTGCCCCTTCCTTAAAGATAACTGTCCTAGTTATCCTCTGGATCTATTTAAGCTAGTATTAATATATATAAAGAAAACTTTTATCTGTAAAAAAAAGCAATTTAATCTGTAAAGTATTCTCCCTGTATTAGTCTGTTTATATTTAATCTGCTGGAAACGTTGCTTAATAGCAGTAACTAATTTAATAATAACTACTTATAAAATTTAAAGATAAATGAACATCTTAGTCTAAGCAAAATAAACCATAATAAAAGGAAATTCAATTTAGGTAGTATAAACCTGTTAACTATAGTCAGATCCATCCTAGTAATACCTAGATGTCCACTCCTTAAAGTCCTATATTGCTAGAGCCACTGTTTATTAGCTAAAATTAACAATGTTCTGGTGTCCATATAGATTATATGGTTGGGTCCCTTATTATAGAATTAAATTAGCATTTTAAGGAAGGTATTTATCTACTTCCTTCCCTTAATATTAATCTCCTGTAGTCTAGATACTGCCTTAATTACCTAGTTTTCTTATAGACCTCCTGTTAAAATTAGCTTATTTAAACTTTAAGTTGTAGTGTCTTATATAATATTAACTCTAGTTACAAAAGCTTTAATAATTTCCTTCTCTTCCTTAGGCTCTTCCTGCCTTCTTCTATTAAGAGCCTTTATTTTACTAATCTTTATAGTTAAAGAGGTAGGATTCTTCTAGTCTAAGTCTCCTTCTTCTACTATATAGAAAGCGCTAATAAAATTAGATTTAACCTCCCCTTTATTAGAGTTATAGTTAAACGTTAGGTATACTTTACTACCTTTTATAGTAAAGTATATATTTATAAAGTTAGACTTATTATATTTATTATCCTCTAATAGACTTCCTTCTTTAGCTAAATAGTATTTAAAGTCTGCTAGATACTGCTCCTGCTCTTTAGTATTAGGATTATTATCTAGAACTATAACTTTATAGGGTTCCCGGTTTAAACGCTCTTATTGCCTAAATTATCTTAGGCAGAATTAATCCCCTTAGTAAGGGTTCTATTACTTTCTAGATTAATTCCCTTCTTAATCTTCTTCCTTTAAGGATTTCTCTTTTCCTTTATTATCTCTTTAAGATTAGTTTTCTTAGCTATAAGCCCTGCCTTTCTTAGTTTAAGGGTCTGCTTTTTTCTTTATAAGGTCCTCTTTTTTAACTTCTAGTTAGTATAGTTTATTATTATTATACTACTAGGACCTTTAAGGTTAATTCTAGTCCTGTTATAGTTTATTTTAATAAACCTATTCCTAGTATAGGACTAGTGGCCTTCTTTAGTCTCCCTAGTTATAATCCCTTAGGCTGCTTAATCTCTCTTTAATATATATATAGTAGGGATATTATTATTAAAAGTTAACCTATTAGAAACAGTTTTCTCTCCTCTGGTTATAGTCCTTATAATAGCAATTCTAGTAGGCCTTTACTCTTTTACTCTTAAATTTATTTAAGTCTAAGGATTTGTTATTATAAAGGTAGGCTTTTACTATTTCTTTAATCTTTTCTTAGTAATAGGACTTTTATTGCTTCTTAATTTCTTAATACAAATTGTAGCATTTTCTGTCTATTATATTAAGGTATTTATTATGCTTTATGCCTTTAGTTAAATCTAGGCATAGCTTCTTTAGCTTAAGATATAATTTTATTTTAAAGCATACTAAAAGCTACAGATTTATTATTTTTCTATTTGCTTTAGTATACTAAAAGATTTAAGCTATAAAGTCCTAAATAAAAACACTATTTATAATATCTTCTTAGGTATACTTAGCCTGCTTAAGCTTTATTACTATATCTTTTATCTTTATATAGAATTCTTTTTATACTACCTTAATAATACTATTAATACTAGTAAAAATCTATTCCTTTTTAGATTTATCTAAGTATTATTAGTACTAGGTCATTGCTTCTCTATAGAATAGTTACTAGATATTATAAAGTAACACCTCCTTCTGGTTTAGTAGTGCTTTAAATAGATACTCTTTTACTACCTAAATCTAAAGCTTAGGGTCTAAAAAAACAGCGGTTTTTCCTTTATATAAGATAAATTTATTATCTATGTCCACTACATCTGGTTTTAGGTCTAGAAGTTTAATATCCTAAATCTTCTAGGTTAAACTTACTAACCCTTTCTCTTTAAGAGCCCTTTTAGGCTTAAAATCCTATCCTAGATTACATTTTAGTTAGAAGGTATCCTATTCTTAGTATCCTGGTATTTAGCTTAGCTAGTTATTATAAGGCTCTTTAATATAGCAGTTACTATCTCTATAACCACCTGCTCCATTGCTATAACTATCTGCTTTATAGCTATATTTACTTCCTTCTTATAGGAAAGTTAAAGGTAGATTTATATGTTATCCTATATTACTGTTTTTAAAAGGTTCTTTTATATACCTATTACCTTATTATATAAATAAATATAGTAGTGTTTAGGAGTATTAGTATTATTAAGTGCTAGTATAGTATGTCTCCCTCTATTTATAACCTTTATACTTCTTAAAGTCTTATCTTTACTATTAGTATTTTATTATTAGTAGGGTATAATTTTATATATTCCCTAACAGAAAACCTGGTTAAGGTGCTAATATTATTACTTAAGGATTTAGAGGAGCGCCTCCTTATCTAATGTTTAGTAAACTAAAGGTTTATATATCCCTAAAGGGAAAACCTTATTAAGGTGCTAACGTTATTACCTAATGATTTAATAAAGCGCCTTCTTATTTAGTAGTTAGTTTATATTATAGAAATCCTGCTTATTATAAAGACTTATATCTTTTTACTAGGAAAAACTGTTAAGCTTAGTTTAAAACTACGTAAGGTGGGTTAAAAGAGGTCCTAGTGTTATTATAATAACTTATATATCTAAACTCTTATTGCAATTTAAATGAATTCTAATTATATAATAAGAGGTCTATTACTTCTAGTTAGTGAGATTTACTAGTACTAGTATGACCTTATATAAACCCTATTGCTTCTCTTAAGTTACTTGTCTTAATTAGGTAATCTTAAAACCTTATTAGCTTAGGTATTATAACTATTATTTTACCCCTTTACTAACTGGAATTCTAACTAATTTACTCTGGTAGGGTAGGTCTAGTCTGCTAAGGGTTTAGTTGCTAAGTTATGTTAGCTCCTGTTATTATTAGTTTAAATAGTTCCTATGTAATTAGCACTATGTTTAACTGTTAGTCCTAGTAACCTGCCTATATCCGGTTTATAAAGGCTGTTATAATTCGGTTTAACTTCTTTATTTATAAAGTAAGGCTAACTAGAGTGTTTAAGATGTTATCTTAGGTTTCTATTATTTATTATTAAAAATCAGTTTCTACAGGGTAAGCAAGGTTTTCTTTAATTTATATCTATAACTTCTGTATTTCCCTTATTACTTTATATACTTCCTCTTATATTTTAGCTACTCTCTTAATGCTTTATAGGATTTTATAAGCTAAGGTATTACTAATAGTATTCTTAGTTTCGGGTTCTGGCTTATGCCCTGCTATAATATTAAACGGTTCCTTAGTATTTATTAAATCCTAGTATACTTATTTCCCCTTACTGGTTTTAAGGGGTTATAAGTCCCTAGGAGATTGTAACTTTCTAGCTAACTGCTCTTTCTCTCTTTTAGGTATAATAGGATTCTTTATTATTAAAGGACCTTTTACCCCTTATATAGTCTTATTTATTGTCTTATTTAGGTTAGTTAAATCTTTAGGTATTATAAACCCTTTTGTGTGTGTTAATATAATAAGGTTCCCTGTTTCTTTATAGTTTTTATTATTTTAAAAGTCTATATAAGTAGAAGACTTATAGTAGACTAACTTATTGATTTCTATAGATTCTTTGCTAGATGCTAAATTCTGCTTTAGTAGTAATATAAGTTATATAATAACAGCTAGTTATTTTTATTATCTTCTGCTAAATAAAGCTGTTTCTTATATCTTATTACCTCCTAAGGTCTCCTTAGGGTTATTATTAGGATTAGGACTAGAAACCGTAGTTAGAATAATATCCCTAATGCTTAATGGTTCTGTAAGTTAAAAAGCCTCTGGTTCTTTAACAGGTGTAATAATAAGCAAGGTTTCTGATCCTTTAAGAGGTATTATAGCTATTAAAGTCTCTGGTTCTAAGAGAGGTGTAGTTCTAGGTAGGGTGGTTCTAATCCTTAATAATATTACCTTAGGTTTAGTAACTAATAGTTTAAGAAGTCCTTTCTTCTTAGCCTTTTTTAGTGTTTTTAATACTAGAATTAGTTCTTCCCTAAAGTATAAGTAATATATAAGAACTAGGTTAACTAGTTATAGCAGTTCTGTAGTCTAGTAAAGCTTTCCTTCTTAAAATTTATAACTTCCTAGGTAGGAAAGGTCCTTAACCTTATTATTAGTAATTACTAGTCTTCCTCTAGGACTAAGAGGGTTAGGATTTTGCTTAAGGTATTTATAAAGCTTATAAATATAGTAAAGCTCTCCCTTAGTAACAGTTATAATATGCAATTAGTAGTTGTCTAATTCCTGGCGCTAACTTATTAATTTAGACATAAGTTCTATTAAATCCTTCTTACCTCTTAGCTTATAGCCTTATTATAGGTAGTAAATCTAACGTTTTAGCATACTGCCTTGCTTATTAATAATAGTAACCCTAACTCTTTAGCTATTATAGCCTTGCTAGTTAGGACCTAGCAATCTAGTAATTTAACTTAATATATCTTACTAACTAAAAGCAGCAAGTCCTTAATTTTTAGTTAAAACCTTATATAAAGGACATAAGTAATTACTACTAGTTATTACATAGTGGTATTGTTATATAGTTAGTTGGAAGCAACCGTAAAGCTATTATTAATATTATTATAAAGGGGTTATTAAACGCACCTATAGATACTACTATTAAGTTATATAGTTAAGTGCATTTTGTGTAAGTTGTTATTATTTTTCTCACTAGCTGCGTGACAAATCCGTCCTATATAGGTGGGGATGCGACATCGCGGATTATCCTGTAACAGTAGAGGTTACACACGAGGGTAAGGCAAAGGCATTTGCAGAGAGGTTCTTTCCTTTATCTACGGCTAGGGCTTTAGGTCTAGAGATAAAGGCAGAGATAAGATACTATAGTAATAATCAGGTGGTTCCTGTGTTTATAAAGGAGGAAATTAAAGAAGTTATAAAGAATATAGTAAGTTAAAAAGCCCTAGGGCTGAATAAGCTATTAACAGGTTTTCTTAAGCTATGTAAAGTAGCTCTAATATTGTGTTTAATATGCCTTATAAATACATACTATGGTTTAGAACACTATCCGGTCTCCTTTTAGTAAGTAAAGGTAGTAGTTCTATATAAACCTAGGAAAACCCCTAAGGAGTTAGGCAGACCAGGGGGATAAAGGCCGATATTACTATTAAATATAATAAGAAAAGTAATTAAGGGAGCTATTATAAGGAGGATTACTACTATAGTAAAGGAAGGCTATATACTACTAGATATATAAATAGGCAATAGGGCTGGCAGGTTAATAAAGGTAGTACTAAATATACTAAAAGAGGTTATAAGAATAGCATAGCATTACTAGGGAATAGTATTATTATTATAGCTAAATATTACTAGGGCATTTAATACTATTAGCTATAAATAATTAATTTATACTATAAAGGAGTTAGGACTACTAGGGTAGATAGCTAGATAGGCACAGGGCTTTACATTAAAAAGAAGAGTATAATTAGCGTTTAACGGACGTATTACTAAGGAAATCCAAGTTATTATAAGTGTTACAGGATAATCCGCGATGTCGGATCCCCACCTATATAGGACGGATTCGTTACGCAGCTAGTGGGACTTAGAATAAAAACAACAACTTATACAGAATACACTTAACTATATGACTTAATAGTAGTATATACAGGTGCGTTTAATAACCCCTTTATAATAACATTAATAACAGCTTTACAGTTGCTTCTAACTGACTATATAACAATACCACTATGTAATAACTAGTAGTAATTACTTACATCCTTTATATAAGGTTTTAACTAAAAATTAAGGACTTACTGCTTTTAGTTAGCAAGACGTATTAAGTTAAATTACTAAATTGCTAGGTCCTAACTAGCAAGGCTATAATAGCTAAAGAGTTAGGGTTACTGTTATTAATAAGCAAGGCAGTATGCTAAAACGTTAGATTTACTACTTATAGTAAGGCTATAAGCTAAGAGGTAAGAAGGATTTAACAGAACTTATATCTAAATCAATAAGTTAGCGCTAGGAATTAGATAACTACTAATTATGCATTATAACTATTACTAAGGGAGAGCTTTACTATATTTATAAGCTTTATAAATACCTTAAGTAAAATCCTAACCCTTTTAGTTCTAAAGAAAGACTAGTAACTACTAATAATAAGGTTAAGGACCTTTCCTGCCTAGGAAGTTATAAATTCTAAGAAAGAAAGCTTTATTAGACTATAGAACTGCTATAACTAGTTAACCTAGTTCCTATACATTACTTATACTTTAGGGAAGAACTGATTCTAGCATGAAAAACACTAAAAAAGGCTAAAAAGGAAGGGCTTCTTAAACAATTAGTAACTAAACCTAAGGTAATATTATTAAGGATTAAAACCATCCCGCCTAGGACTATACCTCTCTTAAAACCAGAGACTTTAACAGCTATAATACCTTTTAAAGGACTAGAAACCTTGCTTATTATTACACTTATTAAAGAACCAGAGGCTGTTTAACTTGTAAAACTATTAAGCATTCGGGACATTATTCTAACTACGGTTTCTAGTCCTAATCTAGATAATAACCCTAAGGAGACCTTAGGAGGCAATAAGACATAAGAAACAGCTTTATCTAGCAGGAGACAATAGAAACAACTAGCTGTTATTATATAACTCACGTTACTACTAAAGCAAAATCTAGCATTTAGCAAAGAATCCATAGGAAGTAATAAGTTAGTTTACTATAAGTCTTCTACCTATATAAACTTTTAGAATAACAAAGACTGTAGAGAAACAGGGAACCTTATTATGTTAACATGCACAGGAGGGTTTGTAATACCTAAAGATTTAACTAACCCAGATAAGATAATAAATAAGACTATACAAAGGGTAAAAAGTCCTCTAATAATAAAGAATCCTATTATGTCTAAAAAAAAAGAAGAGTAGTTAGCTAGAAAGTTATAATCTCCTAAGGACCTATAACCCCTTAAAACTAGTAAGGGAGGATAAGTATACTAGGATTTAATAAATACTAAGGAACTGTTTAATATTACAGCAGGGCATAAGCTAGAACCTAAAACTAAGAATACTATTAGCAATACCTTAGCTTATAAAATCCTATAAAGTATTAAGAGAGTAGCTAAAATACAGAAAGAAGTATGTAAAGTAATAAGGGAAATGCAGAAGTTATAGATATAAATTAAAAAAAACCTTGCTTACTCTATAGAAACCGACTTCTAATAACAGATAATAAAAACCTAAGATAACATCTTAAACACTCTAGTTGGCCTTACTTTATAAATAAGGGAGTTAAACCGAATTATAACGGCCTCTATAGACTGGATATAAGCAGGTTGCTAGAACTAACAGTTGAACACAGTGCTAATTACATAGGAACCGTTTAAACTAATAATAATAAGAGCTAATATAACTTAGTAACTAAACCCGCAGCAGACTAGACCTACCCTACTAGAGTAAATTAGTTAGAATTCCGGTTAGTAAAAGGATAAAATAATAGTTATAATACCTAAGCTAATAAGGTTTTAAGATTACCTAATTAAGATAAGTAACTTAAGAGAAGTAATAGGGTTTATATAAGGTCACGCTAGTACTAACAAATCTTACTTACTAGAAGTAATAGACCTCTTACTATATAATTAGAATTCACCTAAATTATAACAGGAGTTTAGACATACAAGTTATTATAATAATACTAGGACCTCTGTTAACCCACCTTGTATAGTTTTAAACTAAGCTTAACAGTTTCCCCTAGTAAAAAGATATAAGTCTTTATAATAAGCAGGATTTCTGCAGCATAAACCGACTACTAAACGAGGAGGCGCTTTATTAAATCCTTAGGTAATAATATTAGCACCCTAATAAGGTTTTCCCCCTAGGGATATATAAACCTTTAGTCTACTAAACATTAGATAAGAAGGCGCTTCTCTAAATCCTTAAGTAATAATATTAGCACCTTAACAAGGTTTTCTATTAGGGAACGTATAAAATTATGCCCTACTAATAATAAAATACTAATAGTAAAGATAAGACTCTAAGAAGTATAAAGGTTATAAATAAAGGGAGACATACTATACTAGTACTTAATAATACTAATACTCCTAAACACTACTATATCTACCTATATAATAAGGTAATAGGTATATAAAAAAACCTTTTAAAAATAGTAATATAGGATAACATATGAATCCACCTCTAACTTTCTTATAATAAGGAAGTGGATATAGCTATAGAGCAGATGGTTATAGTAATAAAGCAGGTGGTTATAAAGATAGTTACTGCTATACTAAAGAGCCTTATAATAACTAGCTAAGCTAAACACTAGAATACTAGGAACAGGATACCTTTTAACTAGGATATAATCTAGGATAGGATTTTAAGCCTAAAAGGGCTCCTAAAGAGAAAGGGTTAGTAAGTTTAACCTAAAAGATCTAGAATATCAGACTTTTAGACCTAAAACTAAATACAGTAGATGTTACGGGACAATCCGCGATGTCGGATCCCCACCTATATAGGACGGATTTGTCATGCAGCTAGTGAGACTTAGAGGAACAACAACTTACACAGAATACACTTAACTATATAACTTAATAGTAGTATATATAGGTGCGTTTAATGACCCCTTTATAATAATATTAATAATAGCTTTATAGTTGCTTCTAACCAACTACATAACAATATCACTATGTAATAACTGGTAGCAATTGCTTACGTCCTTTGTGCAAGGTTTTAACTATAAATTAAGGACTTACTGCTTTTAGTTAGTAAGATGTATTAAGTTAAATTACTGGATTACTAGGTTCTAACCAGCAAGGCTATAACAGTTAAAGAGTTAGGATTGCTGTTATTAATAAGTAAGGCAGTGTACTAAAACGTTAGTTTTACTACTTATAGCAAGGCTATAAGCTAAGAGGTAAGAAGGATTTAACAGAACTTATGTCTAAATTAATAAGTTAGCACCAGGAATTAGACAACTACTAATTATATATTATAACTATTACTAAGGGAGAGCTTTACTATGTTTATAAGCTTTATAAATATCTTAAGCAAAATCCTAACCCTTTTAGTCCTAAAGGAAGACTAGTAACTACTAATAATAAGATTAAGGACCTTTCCTGCCTAGGAAGTTATAAATTCCGTAAAGGAAAGATTTACTAGACCTTAGAACCGCTATAACTAGTTAATCTAGTTCCTATACATTACTTATAATTTAGGGAAGAACTGATTCTAGTATAATAAATACTAAAAAAGGCTAAGAAGGAAGGGCTTTTTAAACTATTAGCAACTAAACCTAAGGTAACATTATTAAGGATTAAAACCACCCTGCCTAGGACTACACCTCTTATAAAACCAGAGACTTTAACCACGGTAATACCTTTTAAAGAGCCAGAAACCTTGCTTACTGTTATACCTGTTAAAGAACCAGAGGCTTCTTAACTTAAAGAGCTATTAAGCATTAAGGGTATCTTTTTAACTATGGTTTCCAGTCCTAAGCCAGATAATAACCCTAAGGAGACCGTAGGAGGCAATAAAACATAAGAAACAGCTTTCTCCAGCAGGAGATAATAGAAACAACCAGCTGTTATTATATAACTTACGTTACTATTAAAGCAGAATCCAGTATTTAGTAAAGAATCCGCAGGAAGCAATAAGTTAGTCTACTATAAGTCTTTTACCTATATAGACTTCTAGAATAATAAAGACTGTAGAGAAACAGGGAACCTTAGCATATTAATATGCATGGAAGGGTTTATAATACCTAAAGATTTGACTAACCTGGATAAGACAATGGATAAGACTATATAAGGGGTAGAAGGTCCTCTAATAACAGAGAATCCTGTTATGCCTAAAAGAGAGGAAGAGTACTTAGCTAGAAAGTTATAATCTCCTAAGGACCTATAACCCCTTAGAACTAGCAAGGGGAAATAAGTATACTAAGATTTAATAAATACTAAGGAACTGTTTAATATTACAGCAGGGCATAAGCCAGAACCCGAAACTAAGAACACTATTAGCAATACCTTAGCTTATAAAATCCTGTAAAGCATTAAGAAAGCAGCTAAAATACAGGAGGAAGTGTGTAAAGTAATAAGGGAAATACAGAAGTTATAGATATAAATTAAAGAAAACCTTGCTTACCCTATGGAAACCGACTTCTAATAACGGATAATAAAAACCTAAGATAATATCTTAAACACTCTAGTTGGCCTTACTTTATAAATAAAGGAGTTAAACCAAATTATAATGGCCTTTATAGACTGGATGTAAGCAGGTCGCCAGAACTAACAGTTGAACATAGCGCTAATTATACAGGAACCGTTTAAACTAATAATAATAAGAGCTAACATGACTTAGTAACTAAACCCTTAGTAGACCGGACCTACCCTACCAGAGCAAATTAGTTAGAATTCCAGTTAGTAAAGGGGTAAAACAATAGTTATAATACCTAAGCTGATAAGGTTTTAAGATTACTTAATTAAGACAAGCGACTTAAGGAAAGCAATAGGGTTTATATAAGGTTATACTAGTACTAGTAAATCTCACTAACCGGAAGTAATAGACCTCTTACTGCACAATTAGAATTTACCTAAATTATAATAGGAGTTTAGATATACAAGTTATTCTAATAATACTAGGACCTCTTTTAACCTACCCTGTATAGTTTTAAACTAAGCTTAATGGTTTCCCTTAGTAAAGAGGTATAAGTCTTT
This sequence comes from Aciculosporium take MAFF-241224, assembly GCA_000222935.2. Lineage (NCBI taxonomy): Eukaryota > Fungi > Ascomycota > Sordariomycetes > Hypocreales > Clavicipitaceae > Aciculosporium > Aciculosporium take. The sequence goes on along the minus strand of AFQZ01000147.1, from coordinate 56,943 downwards.
ATAATAAGCAGGATTTCTATAGTATAAACTAACCGCTAAATAAAAAGGCGCTTTATTAAATCCTTAGGTAATAACATTAGCACCTTAATAAGGTTTTCCCCCTAAGGATATATAAACCTTTAGTCTACTAAACGTTAGATAAGAAGGTGCTTCTCTAAATCCTTAAGTAATAATATTAGCATCTTAATCAGGTTTTCTGTTAAGGAATGTGTAAAATTATACCCTACTAATAACAGAATACTAGTAGTAAAGATAAGACTTTAAGGAGTATAAAGGTTATAAACAAAGGGAGATATATTATACTAGTGCTTAATAATACTAATACTCCTAAACACTACCATACCTACTTATATAATAAGGTAACAGGTATATAGAAGGACCTTCTAAAAACAGTAATATAGGATAACATATAAATTCACCTCTAACTTTCTTATAATAAGGAAGTGAATATCGCTATAAAGCGGATGGTTATAGTAATAGAGCAGGTGGTTATAAAGATAGTTATTACTATGCTAAAGAGCCTTATAATAACTAGCTAAGCCGAACACCAGGATACTAGGAACAGAATACCTTCTAACTAGGACATAATTTAGAATAGGATTTTAAGCCTAAAAGGGCTTTTAAAGAGAAAGGGTTAGTAAGTTTAACTTAGAAGATCTAGGATATCAGACTTCTAGACCTAAAACCAGATACAGTAAACACAGATAATAAATTTATCTTATATAAAGGAAAAACCACTGTTTTTTTAAACCCTAAGCTTTAGATTTAGGTAGTAAAAGAGTATTTATTCAGAGCACTACTAAACTAGAAGGAGGTGTTACTTTATAATATCTAGTAACTATTCTATAGAAAAGCAATAACCTAGTACTAATAACACCTAGATAAATCTAAAAAGAAACGGATTTTTACTAGTATTAATAGTATTATTAAGGTAGTATAAGAAGAATTCTATATAAGGACAGAAGATATAGTAATAAAGCTTAAGCAGGCTAAGTACACCTAAGAAAATGTTATAAATAGCGTCTTTATTTAGGACTTTATAGCTTAAATCTTTTAGTATACTAGAGCAAATAAAGAGATAATAGATCTATAGCTTCTAGTGTGCTTTAGGATAAAATTATGTTCTAAGCTAAAAAAGCTGTGCCTAGATCTAACTAAGGGCATAAAGTATAATAAATACCTTAATATAGTAGACAGAAAACGCTGCAATTTATGTTAAGAAATTAAGGAGTAATAGAAGTCCTATTACTAAGAAAAGACTAAAGGAATAGTAAAAGCCTACCTTTATAATAATAAATCCTTAGACTTAAACAAATCCAAGGGTAAAAGAGTAAAGGCCTACTAGAATCGCCGTTATAAGGACTATAACCAGAGGAGAGGAGACCGTTTCTAATAGGTTAACTTTTAATAATAATATCCCTACTGCACGCATATTAGAGAGAGATTAAGCGGCCTAAGGGATTATAACTAGGGAGACTAGAAAAGGCTACTAGTCCCGTACCAGGAATGGGTTTGTTAGAATAAACCATAATAGGACCAGAATCAACCTTAAAGGTCCTAGTAGCATAACAATAACAGACCATACTAACCAGAAGTTAGAAAAGAGGACCTTATAAAGAAGAAAGCAGACCCTTAAACTAAGGAAGGCAGGGCCTATAGCTAAAAAAATAAATCTTAGAGAGACGACAGAGGAAAAGAGAGATTCTTAGAGAAAGAAAATTAGGGAGGAAATTAATTTAAAAAGCAATAGAACCCTTACTAAGGGGATTAAATCTACCTAAGATAATTTAGGTAATAAAAGCGTTTAAACCAGGAACCCTATAAAGTTATAGTTTTAAATAATAATCCTAATACTAGAGAGCAGGAGCAGTATCTAGCAGACTCTAAATACTATTTGGCTAGAGAAGGAAGTCTATTAGAGGATAATAGATATAATAAGTCTAACTTTATAGATATGTACTTTACTATAAAAGGTAGCAAAGCACACCTAACGTTTAATTATAACTCTAATAAAGGGGAGGTTAAATCTAATTTCATTAGTGCTTTTTATATAATAAAGGAAGGAGACTTAGACTAGGAGAATCCTACCTTTTTAACTACAGAGACTAGTAAAATAGAGGCTCTTAATAGAAGAAGGCAGGAAGAGCCTAAGGAAGAGAAGGAAATTGTTAAAGCTTTTATAACTAGAGTTAATATTATATAAGACACTATAACTTAGAGTTTAAATAAGCTAATTTTAATAGGAGGTCTGTAAGAAGACTAAGTAATTAAGGCGGTATCTAGACTATAGAAGATTAACGTTAAGGGAAGGAAGCAGATGAATACCTTCCTTAAAATGCTAATTTAATTTTATAATAAGAGACCTGACTATATAATCTATATAGACACCGGAACATTATTAATTTTAGCTGACAAATAGTGGCTTTAGTAATATAGGATAAATATAAAGTAGGAGAAGTAAGACCTAAAACCGGTAACAGGAGTAGCTTTAGCCTTTGTTATTATGGAAAGGGCTACTTTTAACTTTTATATTCTAGGAAGTGCGAGAGGAAAAAACATCTAAGGTTACTTTATGGTAACCGCAGACGTTATGCCAAATCTAGGACTAAAATTGTTAATTAGAACAAGTTTCCTCTATAGCTTTAAAGTAAAAATCGATTTTGTTAATCTAAGGTTGGTTTTTAGGTTAGTGCATAACATAATAGTACTAGGACGGATGTTTTAAGACGCTTGCCACATGCTAGCTTGATAGGTAATAGTAGCATATAATGTTATAATTCCACTAAATTCGACGTATTAGGTACTAGTAACTTAGAAGGATCTTCCTAGTAGAGAGGAGACTAGTGTTTACTATGTTATGTCTTTTAATTCTGTCTTCCTAGATAATATTCTTAACTGGGGAAATAAGAAAAGGATGCTAGTAGTAAATAACTTTAATAGGGCTATATAGATTAAACGGAATAGTAAAGTAGGTCGACTTAAGACAGCTATAAGCCTTGATTTAAATTTTGCTATTTCGGACGTCTACTAGTACATAGCATTTTTTAGCAAAGATATTAAGACGGAAAAGTCAGAAGAGAGTCCGGAAAAATTTAATAACAACCTAGATCCTAAAGTTGTTAACAGAGGTATTCTATTATATAGAGTATCTTACTTAGAGGATATACCTTTTATTAAAAATAAGTTTAGAGTGCAAATTACTAACGTTAATCCGGAAGCAGCTACTAAGTTGCAGGATCTAACTAATAAGTATAACATTTACTGTAATAGAGAAGTAGTACTAATGCTAAAGAAAGATAAGATAAGAGTTAACTTTGTTAACAGCTGGTAGAACCAGGTTAAGCTAGTAAGGAAGTACCCTCTTAGGCATAGAGACTAGGAGAAATTTGCCGAAGTTTATAATACTATGTACTTAGCAGGTAGGATGTTTTAGTTAATAAAGCTAGCACCTGTGGCCTGCCCTAGTTTCATTATTTAAAGAGATGTAGAGAAGACAAAGAAAGGTTAAGTCATTATAAATACCAGACCTCTTAATAATATCACTATACTAGACGTATATCCATTGCTAGACTAAGGCAACATTATATAGGATATATATAGTAAAGAGTAGAAATCGATTTTTAATATAACAGGATTTTTCCACTAGCTTTTAGTATAAGAGGAACACCAAAATCATATGGTAGTAATCTCTAAAAGAGGGCTAAAAGCATTGCAAGTTGCGTTAATAGGGTATAAGAATTCGCCGGCCTTTGTATAACGATTTATGGATCGCATTTTCCGACTATATTAAAGTTTTATTTGTATTTATATTAACAATATTATTATCTTTTCTAACACCCTTAAGGGTTATCTTAAACACCTTAAGATAGTCTTAAAAGTCCTAGAGGAAAACAAGGTATACATTGTAGTAACTAAGTCTTTTATTAGATATTACTTAATCCAACTTCTTGGCTTTATAGTTAATACTAACGGAATTATTAATACAAACAATAGGATTAAGTCGTTCTAGTAGATAGAAATTCCTTGTAACCTGTTAACCTTAGAAACCTTTATTAGTATGGCAGGATTCCTAAGAGCAGGAATCCCTTAGTTTAACATGTAGATCCAACTACTATAAACTTAAAAGACGGCACTTATGTATAAACTTTGTAAATATAACGAGTTACTAGTAGGAGCCTTAAAGCAGGTATATAAGAGAAAGGCATAAGAAAAATCCTTTGTCCCTACAAAAGATAAGAAAGCAGCCTTTAAAGCACTAAAGACTATGCTTTACAAGAAAATACTACTATAGCACTATAATCCAGAGTAACTATTATTCTTTAAGATTAATACTTATAAGGAAGGTTTTAGTCTATATGCTTTCTAACTATATAAAGAGTAGGATAGAAAAAGCATACCTAGTAAGGATATTATAGCTATAAAACTTTGCCTAATTCTTTTCCTTTCTCATTTAATATCTATAGCTAAGAAGCAGTATAAATTAACTAAGGCAGAGGTAGCTATAATTGCTTAGGCAATGCGGAAACTGTGAAAAATGGCTTAATTTAACCGTTACCTAGTTAACATCCTAACTAACCATATACCTGCTAAAGGTATTATTAAACACACCTCTTTAGCTACAATAAACCTTAATAAGGCTAACCTAAAATTAGCCAAGGTAGTGAATTATTTGTTATAGTTTAAATTACAGGTAACCTATATGCTAGGAATTCTTAACATTATACCCAATGCCTTATTATAACTTTTAGTAGATGTTAGCTACTAAAAGACGGCAAACCACAGTATATATAACGAATTAGATGCCTATATGTACTTCTGTTAGAATTATCAGGCAGTGGCTGTAATAGATAACTTATTAAAGAAGAAGATATTAATAGGGTATAAATTTAACCTGTGATATTATTAGATAATTAAGAGCATTAAGGATTTCTAGTAAAAGCAGCTAAAGCAAGGACGGAACTAACTGTAAATTCTACTCTATGGCTAGGACCTTACAGATAAGGGCTTACTTTATTATAAGGATGGAAAAGGGCTTAAATAACTATGCATTCTAAGCAGCTGTGTTAAAACCGTACTAAGAACTACACACAATAACCATTACTACTTTAGAATTAGTAGAATAATAAAATGTCTGTATAGTGTTTGCTTCCTAAAGATATCTAAGTAAATCTAGAAGTATATAGTATACTGTATAACTTACTAGGAGAACTCTATCTTAAGGAATAAAGCAATTAGAGAAATAAGACCTCTATAGTTAAAACTAATGCTGTTTTACACCATCTCTCTGGACTTTATTACTAATATGCCGGAGGTAGACTTAGCAAATACCATATGGGCTATAAAAGGATACTCAAAGTATAATTCCCTTTGCCTAGTAAACTGTTTGTTTAGTAAGAGAACCCTCTTAATCCTAGGGAATATAATGTATTTAGCATCTATATAGGCAGAACTGCTTCTTTAAGCTCTGTATATTATAGACTAGGGACTAATAAGGCAAATAGTTAGTAACAGGGACCCTAAATTCATTTCCGAGGTTTAGCAAGCGATTTTCACTAAGCTAGGAGTTAAATTCCTAATAGCGACTGCCTATTACCCGTAAACAGATAGAGCAGCTAAATGGAAGAACTAGATAGTAATAATAGCTATTTGCTATCATACTATAACAAATCTAACGGTACTATGGGTATTAATCCTTCTAGCTTTATAACATTATCTTAATAACACAGTGGCTATAGCTATTAACTAGTTGCCTAATGAGTTGTTATATAGGCTTAAACCGCTAGACCTTATTAACCTTCTTCCGGAATAAGCAATTTCTAACTTACAGCTAGAGGAAGAGGACTTAGAGGCACTTTATAAGCTTTATTAAAGAGAGGCACAACTTATAATAACTACTGCTGCTGTATTATCTAAAATTAAATATAATTCCTAACATAACCCGGTGGACATTAACGTTAGAGATATGGTGTACTTATAACTATACAAAGAATACTAGCTTCCAGGAAAGCTAAAGAAGAAATAGTTACTATAGAGAGCAGGACTATATAAGGTTTTTAAAAAGGTAAATCCTTTATTATACTAACTTAAATTTCTATTAACCTTAAAGGTACATCTAGTGGTATTAATTGTACATATCTAGAAACCGCACTAAGGTAAAGATCCCTTTAGCAGGGAGGAAACACCCCCTCTACCAATCGATCTGGAAAGGAGCAGCAAAGCTAATTACTAGGAGATTAAGCAGATTATCTTATATAAGGTAAAAATCTACTGCACTAAGGAATAAAGCCCTAAGGTAGCTTACCTTATAAGATAGAAAGAATATACTACTAAAGACAACTAGTGGATTAATAAAAGCAAGATAAAGGTAAACGCATTAGAGTTAATAAATAAATATCTAAGGGAGCATTTAATTAACTAGGATAAGGAGTATAGGAAGAAGGGGCTTACAAGGCAGGAGTGCTAATAATACCTTAAGGTCAGCAGGATCTAACATCCTGTAGGACCCTATGTAATCACTACAGGTAGAGACATGTAACCCCATTTTCCTATAATACTACTCACAATTTCACTTTACTTTTCACTTAACCCCTCATCCGCACTTTCTAACACGCCAGAATTCCCTGTTTTTCTTTATTTTTTAACCTTCTATTTTTGCTTTTAATTATCATGCACTTTAAGTCTTTCTTTCATTTTATTTCATTTTTAACTTTTATTGCCCTCTCTTGGATGATTCTAACATATATTACAAGAGACACAAAGGATAAGTTCTATATAGAGGTTTTTAACCCTAACATTTTAGTTAAGTTTTTACTGTCCTATAGGGAGAAGCAAGTAATAGTAACCGAGTTAGTAAAGCCATCCCCTAGGAAAAATATAGCAAGAGTAGCCGGAGACGCTATCGCCATTATATATAACTAGTTAGCTAAGGCTTTATAAGAAGATAAGCAGAGGGAAAAGGCATATGCTAACCTACTAACTACTTATTAACACTATATAATTATTAACACTATATAAAGACTATAGCCTAGGATAAGAACAAGGATAAGAACTCTAGTATAGATATTAACTATAAGAATAACGTTTTTAATATTAATATATCTAAAAAGATAATTAGTCCTAGAGGATAAATAACAGTAAAGCGCCTCTAGAATATAAAAAAGGGTAAGATAACTACTAACGCCCTTATAATAAAAGGGGCCCCTGCTAGCAGTCTAAGTTAAGATCCTCCTATAACCACTTAAGAAATATAGGACAAACTAAAGGAACTAGACTTTAGTAAGCTAATTTACTGTTTTAGTTATACAAATAAATACTATTAGCACTAGGAAATAAAGCTATCCATAGAAAGTAACACAGGACTAGAGTCTTTTAGAATATAGTAACATTAGACTAGAGATGGCATATAAAGCGTAATAAACGCTATTTACACCTGCTCTAAAGATTTCGCAGCCTAGGGGGTGTAAATCAATAGAGACAGATTCTTTATTATAAAGAAAGACCCTAAGTACACGCTGTAGATTAAAGTAGTGTAATAGATTTTCCTTATAGAGGAATCGATTCTAGTAGCTAATAATAACGGACAGAAAAAGACTAAATATCTGGCTGACACCCCGGTTATTTAAAATGTTAAATACTATATTAAGCAGGCTGTGGCACGTTTCCTTAATAGCAGATAAGCAGATAACTAAGCTAGATCTAGAGAGTAGTAACTAAGATTGCTATTAAAGGAGGAAGTGCTTACGGCTAGATACTATAATAAGTTAGGAGGTATTAATAGCTCTATAGCTAGGGCACTTGCTACTATAGGACGAGTTAATCTCTTAAGCATAGGCTTTTAATAGGTGATTATTAATGCTAGTAAAGAGCACAGAACCACAACTACTTAACAAGACACTAATGCACTAGGGAAGGAACTGGCAGACTAAAGGAATCTAATCTAAGGCTTAGCTAAATAATATAGGCTAATAAGCAAAGCAGCAGCTAGAAAGACTATCTTAAAAGAGATAAAGTTAAGGCTAGCAGACTAAGCTACTAACGTATAATTTAGCAAACTTAAAGATAAAACCAACATACTTAAAGGGGATATTAAGGCTTATAAGGAGTCTTTTAGTATAATAAAAGCCAGTCTTAAGATTATTAATAAGCATATTATAAGGACCTTAGCTAGAATAGTAGTACTAAAGGATAAGGCCAGGAATATTAAGACTGCCAGGCCTACTCCTCGAACGCCTCTGCTAGAATCTGCGGCTAGAAAGACAACCTTGCCTATAGTAAGCAAAAAGCTAACCAGCCTAGTTAAACTAAATTTACTAGCTAGTAGAAAAACAAGGTTAGCCACAGGAGTAATAAAGGTAACTATATTAAACATAAGCTTGTCTAAGTTATTACTAAAAAAGGCAAAGCAAAAGATGCCTTCTAAAAATAGGCATAATATTAACAGTACTATGAAAAGGCAGAAAATAACAACGGAATCCGTAACTAAGAACGTAAAATTAGCCGAAACATTAAATAAATAAGAGACCCTTATATAGTAGCATAAGGACCAAAATTTTGGCTAATATATTATGCTATCTAACATTAGAAGTAGTCCCTAAAAATCGCGTGGCTCTAGGTAGATTATTATTTAATTATAAAACATATAGCTTAGATTAAAGATTTAGCTATGTTGTAAAGGGCATTATAGTAAATGGATTAATTACAGAAAAAGTTATATTTAGAGAACTATTACTTTCCTTATAGTTACTATGCTATATAGTTTAGATATAGGAAAATTTCACCTTTAGTAAGGATAAGATAGCATGGCTAGTGGCCGTCTTCTGCCTAAAAGTGATAATGCCCTAATGACCTCTACAGAACTACCTTTAATATGCCTGGCTTAAACGCATAAAGGACCTTTATATATAAAGTCAGAAGTAGAGAATAACTTAAGATATCTAATATACCTTAAGGAAGGGCATAGGCTACCTCTCTTACTTTTAAGAGAAGAGACTCTCTTCCTATAGCCTAACTCTTTCCCCTTTATATAGCTTCTCTTTATTAGTCTACTAAGTCTTTAGAGGTATAATGTTTTTATTTTTAGTTTAACCTAAGTCTTTTCCATCCTCTTGTATAAGTTATTACTATAGTTAATAGTTAGTAGCATTATTACGATATAATTACAACACCCTAGACGAGAGAATTACTTATAATATAGCGACTCCTAGAAGCATATAACCAGAGGTTGCTAGTAATATAGTTACTCTCTAACAAGCCACTTATAGCTATAATAACATAAGTGGATAGAGACGTTCTGTAATCTATATCTCTATTAACAGCTTATAGTGTAAATTTGTAAGGCTTATATAAATAAGGACTTTAAGAAGTGGATATCCAGGCATAACTAGAACAGATCTGACTGTAGTTAATAGGTTTACGCTACCTAGATTGAATTTCCTTTTATTATGGTTTATTTTGCTTAGACTAAGATGTTTATTTATCTTTAAATTTTACAAGTGGTTATTATTAGATTGTTTACTGCTATTAAGTAATGTTTCCGGCAGATTAAATGCAACCAGACTAATACAGGAAGGATATATTATAGATTAAATTGCTTTTTTTTACAGATAAAAGTTTTTCTTTGTATATATTAATACTAGCTTAGATAGATCCGGAGGATAACCAGGATGGTTATCTTTAAGGGAGGGGCACTTATTACGGGATAATCCGCAATATCGGATCCCTACCTATATAGGACGGATTTGTTATATAGCTAGTAAGACTTAGAGGAACAATAACTTACACAGAATGCACTTAACTATATGACTTAATAGTAGTATATATAGGTGCGTTTAATAACCCCTTTATAATAACGTTAATAACAGCTTTACGGTTGATTCTAACCAACTACGTAACGATACCACCACGTAACAATAAGGGTTCTACAAGGGTCGCTAGCATTTCCTATTCTCTTCCTGCTCTATATTATACTATTATATTAAAGACTAGTAGCAGTAGAATTAATATTAACGTTAGGGTTCTTAAATAATATAAATATTATAGTATATAGAAAAACAGCAGAGGAGACTAAAGTATAACTAGAAAGAGCCTGGAGAATATATAAGAAGTGGTTAAAGGAGTATAAGCTAAGGTTTAACCTAGGGAAGAGTAAGCTAATATACTTTATAAGAAAGAGACAGGTAATTATAATAATAATCTAACTTAAAAGAACAATAATATAACCGATATAATTAGTACAATTCCTAAGGGTTTAGATTTACTAGAAGCTTTATTAGTTAACCTATATAGAGAAGGTAAATACTAAATTATTACAGCAGAAGTTAGTACTTATAGCGCTAGCTGTATTTATATAGGGATGCCGACTAAAGTGTATAAATTCCCTTTATATACAGGTAATAAAAAGCATAATAGCCTATAGAGCTAGGATATACTATACCTATAGTAAGTTAGAAGGGGTAGTATAGGAGGTAGTAAAGGCATTTATAAGGGAATAGAATAAATGCTTAAGGCGGGTTATAAGGGCATATAAGGCAATACTAGTAACACTTTTAGAGATAAAAGCAATAGTACTACTAGTAGATTTATACCTTAATTATATTTAGTAATAATTTTACTAAAGACTTAAGGATAGTAGTATAGGTAAGAAGATATAATAGGCATGTAATTTAATAGTATTATAGCTATGACGCTAAGGAAGAGGCTGCTAATGCAATTACTATAAGGCGTTTCTTAATGCCCCCCCCCCTCCCTAGTAGCCTTATAGCTAGATAGGAATTAAAGAGGGAGTGGGAAAAATAGTGGATATAGCAAAGGCATAAGGCTTAAGTAAGAAGAGAATAGGCAAAAGTAATAGTAATAGATAAGGAATTTAACTTTGAGAGTATAAAAAAGATAGTAAGGCTTTATAATAGCCTGCTAAAGCATAAATCTATAGCCTTAGTATAGCTTTAAACAGAAAAAATAGGGCTAAATGCCTTCCTTTATAACAGACAGGTACCTAAGGTAATATTACTAATATATTAATACTAGGGAGGAGATAAAGATATTTACTACCTTATTCTATTATGCTTAGAACATAACTATCTAAGGCCGATCCTAATAGTATTTATAATAAAAGACCTGTAGGAACTTAGGGCGGCGCTTAATAATAAAAAGCTAGCACTAAATATTATAAAGTGAGTGCTTTTAACTAGGTAACTTTAGTAGTATAGGTTAGCAGAGGAGCTTTATAAGGCATAGTAAATATATAATATTAAGGCTAAGAAAGGGACTAGAAGTAATAGAAATAATAGAATAAAGAAGGAAGAGCTGGATTAGAAGAGGAGGTGCTTATAGGGGGTTTTTACTAACATACTAACCTTTTATATAAAGTATAACTATACTTCTGTTATTATCTGCAGTTCCAGGGGAACTAGCAGATATTTTATATTAATAGTTAAAAACAATAAAGACTCTATATTAAAGGCTTAGCAGGAGCTATATAAAAGAATATGGGTTTTCTCCCCTATTTTAGGGTTTTTCCTATATTAAGAAGTTAGTTAATGAACTAGTTAGTGGCTCTAGCTACCTAGCGTACATAAATAATAATAATATAGTAAGGTATAAGCTAGAACCTAAAACTAAGAATACTATTAGTAATACCTTAGCTTATAAAATCCTATAAAGTATTAAGAAAGTAGCTAAAATATAGAAGAAAGTGTGTAAAGTAATAAGGAAAATGTAGAAATTATAAAGATAAATTAAAAAAAACCTTACTTACTCTGTGGAAACTAACTTTTAATAATAAATAATAAAAACCTAAGATAACATTATAAACACTTTAGTTAGCCTTACTTTGCAAATACAGGAGTTAAACCAAATTATAACAGCTTCTATAGACTAAATATAGGCAGGTTACTAGGACTAGCAGTTAAATATAGCGCTAATTACACAGGAACTATTTAAACTAATAATAACAGGAGCTAATATAACTTAGTAACTAAACCCTTAGCAGACTAGACCTACTCTACTAGAGTAAATTAGCTAGAATTCTAGTTAGTAAAGGGGTAAAATGACAGTTGTAATACCTAAGCTAATAAGGTTTTAAGACTACCTAATTAAGATAAACAACTTAAGAAAAGCAATAGGGTTTATATAAGGTTATACTAGTACTAATAAATCTTATTAACTAGAAGTAATAGACCTCTTACTATACAATTAAAATTCACTTAAATTATAACAAAAGTTCGGATATTTAAGTTATTATAATAATACTAGGACATCTTTTAACCCACTTTATATAGTTTTAAACTAAGCTTAACAGTTTTCCCCTATAAAAAGATATAAGTCTTTATAATAAGTAGGATTTCTATAGTATTAACTAACCACTAGATAAGGAGGCGCTTTATTAAATCCTTAGATAATAATATTAGTACCCTAATAAGGTTTTCCCTCTAAGGATATATAAACCTTTAGTTTACTAAATATTAAATAAAAAGGCACTCTACTAAATCCTTAAGTAATAATATCGGCACCTTAATAAGGTTTTTTATTAGGAAATGTATAAAATTATACCCTACTAATAATAAAATACTAATAATAAGGATAAGACTCTAAGAAGTATAGGGATTATAAACAAAGGGAGATATACTATACTAGCACTTAATAATACTAATATTCCTAAACACTACTATATTTACCTATATAATAAGATAATAGACTTATAAAAGGACCTTCTAAAAATAGTAATATAGAATAACATACAAATTTACCTCTAACTTTCCTATAATAGGGAAGTAGATATAGCTATAAAGCAGATAGTTATAGTAATAAAGCAGGTGGTTATAAAGATAGTTACTGCTATACTAAAGAGCCTTATAATAACCAGCTAAGCTAAACACTAAATTACTAGGAATACAATACCTTCTAACAAGGATATAATTTAAAATAGAATTCTAAGCCTAAAAAGGTACTTAAAGAGGAAGGGTTAGTAAGTTTAACCTAGAAAATATAGGATATTAAACTTTTAAACCTAAAACCAAATATAGTGAATATAAGTAATAAATTTATTTTATTTAAAGGAAAAACCACTATCTTTTTAAATCCTAAGCTTTAGATTTAGGTAGTAAAAGAGTACCTATTTAAAGCACTACTAAACCAGAAGGAGGTATTACTTTATAATATCTAGTAACTATTTTATAGAGAAGTAATAACCTAGTACTAATAATACTTAAATAAATCTAAAAAGGAACGGATTTTTACTAGCATTAATAGTATTATTAAGGCAGTATAAGAAGAATTCTATATAAGAATAAAAGATATAGTAATAAAGCTTAAGCAGGCTAAATATACCTAAAAAGATATTATAAATAGTATCTTTATTTAGGACTTTACAGCTTAAATCTTTTAGTATACTAAAGCAAATAAAAAGATAATAAATCTATAGCTTCTAGTATACTTTAGAATAAAATTATATTTTAAGCTAAAGAAGCTATGCCTAGATCTAACTAAGGGCATAAAGTATAATAAATACCTTAATATAGTAGATAGAAAACGCTGTAATTTATATTAAGAAATAAAGGAGTAATAGAAGCCTTATTACTAGAAAAAGACTAAAGAAATAGTAAAAGCCTATCTTTATAATAATAAATCCTTAGACTTAAATAAATCTAAGGGTAAAAAAGTAGAGGCCTACTAGAATTACTATTATAAGGATTATAACTAGAGAAGAAAAAACTATTTCTAATAAAATAACTTTTAATAATAATATTTTTACTATATATATATTAAAGAGAGATTAAGCAGCCTAAGGGATTATAATTAAAGAGACTAGAAAAGGCTGCTAGTCCTATACTAAGAATACGTTTATTAAAATAAACTATAACAGGACTAGAATTAATCTTAAAGGTCCTAGTAGCATAATAATAATAGACTATACTAACTAAAAGTCAAAAAAGAGGACCTTATAAAGAAGGAAGTAAACCCTTAAACTAAGAAAGGCAGGGCTTATAGTTAAGAAGATAAATCTTAAGGAGATAATAAAGAAAAAGAGAGATTCTTAAAGGAAAAAGATTAAGAAAGAAATTAATCCAAAGAGTAATAAAACCTTTACTAAGGGGATTAATTCTACTTAAGATAATTTAGATAATAAGAGTATTTAAACTAGGAACCCTATTAAGTTATAGTTTTAAATAATAATCCTAATGCCAAAGAGTAGGAGTAGTATCTGGCAGACTCTAGATACTATTTAGCTAGAGAAGGAAGTCTATTAGATAATAATAGATATAATAAGTCTAACTTTATAAATATGTACTTTATTATAAAAGGTAGTAAAACACACCTAATGTTCGACTATAACTCTAATAAAGGGGAGGTTAAATCCAATTTTATTAGTGCTTTCTATATAGTAAAGGAGGGAAACTTAGACTAGGAGAATCCCACCTTATTAACTGCAGAAATAAGCGAAATAGAGGCTCCTAATAGAAGAAGGCAGGAAGAGCCTAAGGAAAAAAAGGAAATTATTAAAGCTTTTGTAACTAAAGTTAATATTATATAAGACACTATAACTTAGAGTTTAAATAAGCTAATTTTAACGGAAGGTCTATAAGAAGACTAGGTAATTAAGGTAATATCTAAACTACAGGAGATTAATATTAAGGGAAGAAAGCAGATAAATACCTTCTTTAAAATACTGATTTAATTTTATAATAAAGGACCTAACTATATAATCTATATGAACACTAGAATATTATTAATTCTAGTGGATAAACAGTAGCTCTAGTAATATAGGATAAATATAAAGTAGGAGAAGTAAGACCTAAAACTAGTAATAAGAGTAGCTTTAGCTTTTATTATTATAGAAAGGGCTACTTTTAACTTTTATGTTCTAGGAATTATAAGAGGAAAAAACATCTAAGGTTACTTTATAGTAACTACAGATATTATACTAAATTTAGAACTAAAATTATTAATTAGCATAAGTTTTTTTTATAGCTTTAGAGTAAAAATTAATTTTGTTAATCTAAGGTTGGTTTTTAGGTTAGTATATAATATAATAGTACTAGAATAGATATTTTATAATGCTTACTATATGCCAGCTTAATAGGTAATAGCAGTATATAATGTTATAATCCTACTAAACTCAACATATTAGGTGCTAGTAATATAGAAGGATCTCCCTAGTAGAGAGAAAATAAGTGTTTACTATATTATGTTATTTAATTCTGTCTTTCTAGATAACATTCTTAACTAGGGAAATAAGAAAAGGATACTAGTAGTAAATAACTTTAATAAAGTAGTATAGATTAAGCGAAATAGTAAGGTTGGTTAACTTAAAGCAGCTATAAGCCTTAATTTAAATTTTACTATTCTAGACATTTACTGGTATATAGTATTTTTTAGTAAAGACATTAAGATAAAAAAGATAGAAAAAAGTTCAGAAAAGTTTAATAATAACCTAGATTCTAAAGTTATTAATAAAGGTATTTTATTATATAGAGTATCTTGCCTAGAGGACATATCTTTTATTAAAAATAAGTTTAAAGTGTAAATTACTAATATTAACCCAGAAGTGGCTACTAAGTTGCAGGATCTGACTAATAAGTACGATATTTACTATAATAAAGAAGTAGTACTAATGCTAGAAGAAAATAAGATAAGAGTTAAC
This sequence comes from Aciculosporium take MAFF-241224, assembly GCA_000222935.2. Taxonomy (NCBI): domain Eukaryota; kingdom Fungi; phylum Ascomycota; class Sordariomycetes; order Hypocreales; family Clavicipitaceae; genus Aciculosporium; species Aciculosporium take. Next base: position 41,303 of record AFQZ01000147.1, on the reverse strand, counting down.
TTTATTAATAGTTAGTAGAACTAGGTTAAGCTAGTAAGGAAGTACCCTCTTAGACATAGAGACTAGGAGAAATTTACTAAAGTTTATAATGCTATATACCTAGTAGGTAGGATATTTTAGTTAATAAAACCAGTACTAGTAGCCTATCCTAGTTTTATTATTTAGAAAGATGTAAAGAAGACTAAGAAAGGTTAAGTTATTATAAACGCTAGATCTCTTAATAATATTACTATACTAGATATATATTTATTACTAAATTAAGGCAATATTATGTAAAATACTTATAGTAAAGAGTAGAAATTAATTTTTAATATAACAGGTTTTTTCTACTAGCTTTTAGTATAAGAGGAACACTAGAATTATATAGTAATAATCTCTAAAAGAGGGCTAAAAGTATTATAAGTTATATTAATAAGGTATAAGAATTCACCGGCTTTTACATAATGATTTATGGATTGTATTTTCTAACTATACTAAAGTTTTATTTATGTCTATATTAACAATATTATTATCTTTTCTAACACCCTTAAGGATTATCTTAAATACCTTAAGATAGTCTTAAAAGTCCTAGAGGAAAATAAGGTGTATATTATAGTAACTAAGTCTTTTATTAGATATTACTTAATCTAACTTCTTAGCTTTATAGTTAATACTAATAGAATTATTAACACAAACAATAGGATTAAGTTATTCTAGTAAATAGAAATTCCTTATAACCTGTTAACCTTAGAAACCTTTATTAGCATAGTAGGATTTCTAAGAGTAGGAATCCCTTAGTTTAACTTGCAGATCTGACTACTATAGACCTAAAAGATAGCACTTATATGTAAACTTTATAAATATAATAAGTTACTAGTAGGAGTCTTAAAGTAGGTGTATAAGAGAAAGGCATAAGAAAATCCTTTATTCCTATAAAAGACAAGAAAGCAGCCTTTAAAGCACTAAAAACCATGCTTTATAAGAAAATACTACTATAGTACTATAACTTAGAACAACTATTATTCTTTAAGATTAATGCTTATAAGAAAGGTTTTAGCCTATATACCTTTTAACTATATAAGGAGTGGGATAGAAAAAGCATACTTAGAAAGGATATTATAGCTATAAAACTTTATTTAATCCTTTTCCTTTTTTATTTAATATTTATAGCTAAGAAGCAGTATGGATTAATAGAGGCAAAGGTAGCTGCAATTGCTTAGGCAATGTAGAAACTACAAAAGATAGCTTAATCTAACTATTATTAAGTTAATATCCTAACTAACCATATACCTGCTAAAGGAATTATTAAATATACCTCTTTAGCTATAATAGACCTTAATAAGGCTAACTTAAAATTAGCTAAGGTAGCAAATTATTTATTATAGTTTAAATTATAGGTAACCTATATACTAGGAATTCTTAATATTATATCTAATGCCTTGTTATAACTTTTAGTAAAGGTTAGCTACTATAAGGCTATAAACTATGGTATATATAATAAATTAAATGCCTATATATACTTTTATTAGAACTATTAGGCAGTAGCTATAATAAATAACTTATTAAAAAAGGAAATATTAGCAGGGTATAAATTTAACCTGTAATATTATTAGATAATTAAGAGCATTAAGGATTTCCGATAGAAACAGCTAAAGCAAGGACGGAACCAACTGCAAATTCTACTTTATAGCTAGGACCTTACAGATAAGGGCCTACTTTATTATAAGGATAAAGAAGGGCTTAAATAACTATATATTCTAAGCAGCTGTGTTAAAACTATGCTATAAACTGTATATAATAACTATTACTACTTTAGAATTAGCAGAATAATGAAAGGTCTATATAGTGTTTATTTTCTAAAGATATCTAAGTAAATCCAGGAGTATATAGTATATTATATAACTTATTAGGAAAACTCTGTCTTAAGGGATAAAGTAACTAGAGAAATAAGATCTTTATAGTTAAAACTAATGCTATTTTATATGATTTCTCTGGACTTCATTACTAATATACCAAAGGTAGACTTAGTAAACACTATATAAGCTATAAAAGGATACTTAAAGTATAATTCCCTTTACTTAGTAAACTATTTATTTAGCAAGAGAACCCTCTTAATCCTAGGGAATATAATGTATTTAGTATCTATATAAGTAGAACTGCTTTTTTAAGCTCTGTATATTATAAACTAAGGACTACTAAGGTAAATAGTTAGTAATAGGGACCCTAAATTCATTTCTAAGGTTTAATAGGCAATATTTACTAAGCTAGGAGTTAGGTTCCTAATAGTAACCACCTATTACCTACAAATAAATAAAGCAGCTAAACGGAAGAATTAGATAGTAATAATAGCTATTTACTATTATATTATAACAAATCTAATAGTACTATAGGTATTAATCCTTTTAGCTTTATAGTATTATCTTAATAATATAGTAGCTATAGCTATTAACTAGTTGCCTAATAAGTTATTATATAGGCTTAAACTGTAAGACCTTATTAACCTTCTTCTAAAGCAAGTAATTTCTAACTTATAGCTAGGGGAAGAGAACTTAAAGGCACTTTATAAGCTTTATTAGAGAGAGGCTTAACTTATAATAACTACTACTGCTACCCTATTTAAAATTAGATATAATTTCTAATATAACCTAGTAGACATTAACATTAAAGATATAATATACTTATAACTATATAAAGGATACTAGCTTCTAGAAAAGCTAAAGAAGAAATAATTACTATAGAGAGTAGGATTATATAAGGTTCTTAAAAAGGTAAATCATTTGTTATACTAACTTGATTTTCTGTTAAACTTAAGAGTGCATTTAGTGGTATTAATCGTATATATATAAAAACCATACTAAGGTAAAGATCCCTTTAGTAGAAATAAAACACCCCTTTTATAAATTAATTTAAAAGGGAGCGGCAAAGCTAATTACTAGGAGATTAAGTAGATTATCTTATATAAGGTAAAAATCTACTATACTAAGGAATAAAGCCCTAAGGTAGCTTACTTTATAAAATAAAAAGGATATACTACTAAAGATAACTAGTAAATTAATAAAAATAAGATAAAAGTAAACATATTAAAGTTAATAAATAAATATCTAAAGGAGCATTTAATTAACTAGGATAATGAGTATAGGAAGAAGGGGCTTATAAGACAGGAGTGCTAATAATACCTTAAGGTTAGCAGGATCTAATATCTTATAGGACCCTATGTGATCACTACTAGTGGAAACATATAACCCTATTTTCCCTATAATACTACTTATATTTTTACTTTACTTTTCACTTAACCCCTTATCTGCACCTTTTAACATACTAGAATTCCTTATTTTTTCCTCTTTCTTTAACCTTTTATTCTTGCTTTTAATTATTATATACTTTAAGTTTTTCTTTTATTTTATTTTATATTTTAACTTTTATTACCCTTTCTTAGTTAATTCTAATATATATTATAAGAGATATAAAAGATAAGTTTTATATAAAGGATTTTAATCCTAATATTTTAGTTAAGTTTTTACTATTTTATAAAGAGAAGAAAGGAATAATAACTAGGTTAATAAAGCTATCTCCTAGAGAGAACTAAATAAGAGTAGCTAGGAATACTATTTCTGCCTTTTATAACGAGATAGCTAAGGCTTAATAAGAAGATAAGTAAAGAAAAAAGGCATATACTAACTTAATAACTGCCTATTAATACTATATAAAGACTATAGCTAAGGATAAGAATAAGGACTTTAGAGCAAACATAGACTATAAAAATAATATTTTTAATGTTAATATATCTAAAGAGATACTTAGCCTTAGAGAATAAATAAAAATAAAGCACCTTTAAAATATAAGAAAGGGTAAGATAATTACTAATGCCCTTATAATTAAAGGGATTTCTACTAGTAGTCTAAGTTAAGATTCTTCTATAATTACATAAAAAATACAAAATAGATTAGAGGAACTAGACTTTAGTAAGCTAATTTACTGTTTTAATTATATAAATAAATACTGCTGGTTTCACAGGGTGTGATTGCTGCAGCAATAACGGGGGGGTAACAAAGGTCTAATGTCTATATTCTTATAATTATTTAAAGGAAAAAGAGGGGGACGATGCAGAAGTGTGGTATTGTGGCCACAGTACTGCCCTAGGTCACATGACATAGTAATCCAGCCAATCAGGGCACGCGCATCGTGCGTATGACCCATAATTCCCGGTTACTATCGTGTATCCCTTCCATTCTTAAGACGAGCGATTCTAATACTTGCAAACTCTCTTTTTATTAAAAAAGAGGAATCGCTCTAAAATACTAAATGAATAACTTTTCCCTAGTCTAGAGCATCCTTAAAGTCCCTTAATCAATCGCGTTTGGATTTATTGAATTTAAACTCTTTATTGCGTGCTTAAGCAGCTTTGGCTTTAACGCTTAATACTGGTTTCTTTACCTAACCTTCCACTTGAATCTAAGCCTTATTCTTGGTTATAAAGGTCTTAAGGCTTTTATTCGGGGAAGCCTTTGTTATCGCGTTAGCAAGGTTATTATGGCTATTTATCCATTAGATTTCCGCGATTTCCCTTTGCTTATATAACTGTTATAGTACTATAATATTAATCATAAGCCTTTTCTCCTTTGTAGTGCCTAACTTAATAATATACTTATATAATGAAAAAGAGTCAGTGCATATTACAATCGGGATGTTTAGCTTATTTAATTAATTAGTAATAATCCTTAAAGTTGTACTCATTATGTAAGTAATATTGACTCCTTGGACCATTCCGTATAGCTCTAATGCTAAGGCGCTCCTTGTGACTCTTTTAGATTTTATAGAGCTGTAGGTCATAATATTGCCTATAAGCGTGAATTCAGAGGTATTGACGTTCCTTTTCTCATTCCTAAGAATAATCACGTAGCTGATTTGCAAGCTAAGGTCTTTGTTATTAGTAAAGGAGCTATCGATAAAAACATAGAGGGAGGCATTTTCTAGTGAGAGAGGTACGTAGCAAAGTCCACGAGTCTGATTGTTAATTTGCCACTTAAGCCTCTTGTTAAGCTTTGTTATATTGTTAGGTTCTGGTTGTTAACTTTAGGCAGTAACAGAAAGATTGTAAGAAGCTTCAGGTTGGCAGATAAGAGCAATGTATGCACCTCGAGCCCTCTGCTTAACATATTGAGCTTGATTATCCTGGTTAACTTCTAATAACTTCTTTCCTTGTGCCTTTTATTATAGGAAGAAGATATTATCGTCAGCTTCGCTTAAAATGCAACCATTAAACATCAATGGTATCGATTTCTCTAGGCGTTGCTTTGGCTTTGCGAGAAATCCGGCATTTTTCAATTTAACTTCTTTACAATTGAAGAATTTAGTATTACTGAGGCCTAACGTGTCATTAGTCTGCATTCTAATAAGTCTAAAACAAGAGCTTTCCTTTAAAGAAATGAGTAGACATAGGTTGTAGGTAGAAGTAATTATCTGGAGTTTTTGGCGATAATAATTAAAATACGTTGACCACTAATGCGTGCCTGCTTCTGCTATTCTGTATAGCGGCTTTATCACGACCATAATAATATCTAGCAGGTAGAGGTGTGCAATTTATGCTAGAAGCTTTGCAAGAATTATGCGATTAAGCTTTATCTGTGATTACACGTATGCTTAGGTAATATCCCTTAACTAAGCCATAATGCCTTCTCTTTTTAGTAATGGAGCAAGAGCAATAATGAGCCTCTGGCTAGCTCTTTGAATCGTCGGGGACTGCGTAAGGATAACCTCTTTCCCACGGTTGCTATAGCCTTAAATAACACATTGCGATTTTTTATACAGGGAATTAGTTGCTTTGCCCTTAATCTTACGCACCATTCGTAAACTAAAGAGTCTCTCGTTTCCATGCTTTTAAGGGTTAAATTGAATAAATTTAAACACATTTCTCGCTAGTAGAGCGTTAATCTCGGCCTTGTTAGAGAGTTTAAATAGTTCTCCAGGCGTGGTTATCTTTCCTTGCGCACAGAGGTTAATTATAAGTTAAAAATCTGCCTTTTCTTTCTCTATAAGAAAAGCTTCTGGTTAAGGGTATTTCCAAGGTCTTCCACAGCCTCTTTGTATTGGATTTATAGGGTTATCAGGGGGAGTCTTATGGACAATTTCATTAGGGGAAGTCTCGTGAACAATTTCGTCAGGGGGAGTCTCGTAAATAATCTCGTTAATCTCGGCGTTTTCCTAGTCTGGGTTGTTTAGGCATAGGCCTCGCCCTTCTTAGGAGGTTAAAGCTATTCCTGTAGCTTCCTTATTTTAAGCTTGGTTATCCTTATGAGAAGTCTCTGCTTCTAGCGAAGTAATATATAGCTTAACAACTGTAGATTGAAACTTTATAGGGCCGTAAGGCATCTTAATAATACAAGTCTCTCCTTCTATTAAAAGAAGCTTATATAGACTAGTCCATCTACCTTTCTTATAATAAACTCGTACATTAGAGTTTAAGGGGAGATTATGTATTAGCAGGGTTATTGGGCCATTTTGAGTGTTAAGGGCATCGTTGACTTAACGCCTTACAAGGCTGCGCCTTGCTTTGTCCATTGCTTTTTAAAGCATCTTAGCTCTCTAAGCAACTTTAAGGCTTAGGGGAGAATCGTTTGTTATCCTTAGATATATTCTAAAGACCAAAAGGGTTGGGATAAGGCCATTTAGGCCGGCGGAGTCGTTAACTGCTTTAATAGCTATCTAAAGCATCTGCTTTTTTAAGAGAAGACCGTGAGCTTTAGTCTTAATGATATTATATGCTCTTTAAAGAGGGGCGTAATATTGCTTAAGTTTTCTAATGCTATTATGTGCTTTAACGGGGACTTTATTAATATTAATTGATAATAGTCAAGCTAAATGCCTGAATTTGCTAGAAGCAAAGTTTCTTCCGGCATTGTGGACTATCCAGTCTAGGGGACCAAGATATGTGTTAATTTAATATTCCTTAAGGGCGTTCCAGATATCTTGAGCTTTCTGTTGTTAGGGTCTAAGAAAGCAAGCAGCTTAAAATAAAGTTGCTAAGTTAATAACATAAAGAACAGGCTTTTTATTAATTTACATAATGTTAACGAGGACCTTATAGTTGAATTTAAGATCGTCTTTAAGAGTGAACTTAAATCTACTCAGAGCCTTGGCGTTTATCTGATATTAGTGACAGGCGTGTGTGATTTTTCCTATGTCAGCTCTGTTAAAATCTTCACCGGCCTTGGCGAGAAGGTTGTGCAGTTGGTTGATTGAAGGGTGGCTAAATTGACGATGAAGTTAGCGAATTTCTGCTTCTAAGAGCATAAAGACGGTAGGTTCTTAGGAACTAATTGTCCACTAAGGATGTCCTTATTTTCTAATAATGGGTACTTTCTTTTCTCCTTAGATAAGGAGGTTCTCAAGATTATTAAGCTTAACACCTATTCTATCCATATCTGTGATAGAATATAGGAAAGGCATAGCACTATTAAGAACATAAAAAGAAATTATACTAAAGATCGTAGGAAGCTTTAAAATGCTATTTAAGGTTGCACTTCCAGCACTAAAGTTAATGGTTCTCTGGTCAGAAAAAGGCTTGATCGTAAGGTCTGTTATAAGGCGCATTAAGGCTTTAACTTAACCTTAGCCAGCAGTTGAAATTCCGGCTGCTCTAGTATCTAGAAGGATACCATGAAACGTTTCCGCGGTATATCGTGAATCCACGAGAAATACCTGCTTTTGTGTGGTTTTATCAGTATTGCGGTCGTAAGGGTCTTTAATAAATAATGTGTGTTTGAAGGCGTTATCTTACAGGAAATTCACAGTTAAGGCAGAAAAGAAAGGGGGATTGGGTGCTTGTGTAAAGAAAGTTGTAAACGTAAGGGTTTCTTGTGCTTCTCTATTGCTTTATGCTTTTTCTTCTTTAGAGGCGATAAATACTGCGTTCTAGGCAGCTTTTTCGTGTTTATCCTCATCCCTGCTGTCCGGGGGTAATAACTCTTTGTCTTTACCTTTAAATGCTTGTAAGAATGCGTGAAATTAGCGTTCAGAAGGAGGGGATTTATGCCTTCGGTTGCTCTACTAAGTTTCTTTTGCTTTCTTTTGTTTAGAGATAGGATAGTTGGTTAACTAATATCCTTCTTTGCAATAGATAAAGCATTTCTTGGATCTAGCTTTATTTTAGGGTTAGAAAGCTCGTAAATATCGTTGGTCGGTAAACAAGACCATGTCAGTGCTCGGGGTAGTGTTTTAAGGTTAATACTTGCTTTCTCTTGTAATCCATTGGCTTATAGATGATTTCGAAACAGGTTCTATTATATCTTTCGTTATAAGGCAGCGGCGAATATCACTAACTATGCCTTTATAGGTATTAGTTCGGACGTAGGTTATCTGGTTGAATTCAGGGCTATCTTAAACAGATATTTCCAGTTAGCGCCTAAGGATTATATCTTTCTCGGAGGGGGGGTAAAGACTATTAAATAGGTCTAAGAGCTATTAAATCATTAATTCCAAACATTTAAGTTTAGTCTTCATCGGATTTTCGGCTGTGACACAATAAAACTTTATCTCTTAAAATCGTATTTAGTAGAATTTTCGATTTTCTTTGGTCTTAAAGTTTTCCTTTATCTGCTTAGTTATTATATTAAATGAAATGAGTCTTCTGCTAAATTTCTTAAGGTAATACTTATAGGCATTGCCTGTAAGCATTATTAATAGTGCAAACGGGTATAACTCAGGCGAAATTCCTTATGCTATGTAGATATCCTTAAAGATTAGGACTTTAGGATATATAAAGTCGAAAAGTGCTCTAGAATACTTGTTTTCCTTGTTATAAACTCTAGTAAGGGAGTTTAAGGCTTTTTGGTCTATATTAGTAATTTCCTTTAATATAGTTTGTTGTTTTAGGGGAGAGGGGATTGTTATTTCTATTATTGTTTCTTTAGTAGGAGGGTTAGGAGGGTTAGGGGAAGGTGAGGTTATTATTAACGTTAACGTGTTAATGGTGTTGTTTCCTGTCGGGAGCTTTCCATTAGGAAAGAAGACAGAATTATCTATACTAACCAAATCAGCGAGTACATAGTTGATTGGTCTTCGCAATCCTTCTTGCATGTTAATTCCTTGATCTCAAAGAATATCTCGAAGTATTTGTTGAACCTTAGGGGTAATCTTCTTGAAAATATCGGCATTCTATCCTTTAAAGTCTTCTTAGTATGTAAACAGAAACCTAGTACCTTGCTAGTTACTAGATTCATACTAGTCGACATAGTATGTAAATTTGTTGTAGAGTTTGGAAGTTATAGCTTTTTTAGGGTTAATTTGTTCATTAGCTTTGGCCCATTTCTCTATAAGGTAGTTAGAATACTTTTGGAGTTTTACAGGAAGGGAGTCTTAGATGGGTTAATCAGCTCTAGTGGTAGAAGTTAAAGCCATTTTTAGTGTTTTCTCTGTAATAGACGGCGAAGAAGATACTTTAATTATGGACTAGTAGCAAGTTAACGATAAGGGGTAAATTCCATAAAGAAACTTTCTTAATGATTGTAGATAAGTAGTAAAAGTCGATAATAATAGAAAAAGTTGCTTTTAGGTAGCATAAACAACGGATTCTGCGTAATTAAGTGAATAAGTGCGTTATATTAGAAGTTTGTCTCTTCTGTTGATTCCTGGCCAATCTGTGGTTATAACAACTACTGATTAGTGCTGGTTTCACAGGGTGTAATTGCTGTAGTAATAACGGGGGGGTAATAAAGGTCTGATGTCTATATTCTTATAATTATCTAAAGGAAAAAGAGGGGGACGATGCAGAAGTGTGGTGTTGTGGCCATAGTACTGCCCTAGGTCACATGACATAGTAATCCAGCCAATCAGGGCACGCGCATTGTGCGTATGACCCACAATTCCCGGTTACTATCGTGTATCCCTTCCATCCTTAAGACGAGCGATTCCAACAAATACTATTAGCACTAAGAGATAATATTATTTATAAGAGGAGATATAAGACTAAAGCCTTTTAGTATATAGTAATATTAGGCTAGAGATAGCATATAAAGTATAATAAATACTATCTACACCTACTCTAAAGATTTTATAGCCTAGGGGATATAAATAATAAAAATAGATTTTTTGTTCTAAAGATAGACCTTATATACGTACTATAAATTAGAGAAGTGTAATAGATTTTCCTTATAAAGGAATTAATTCTAGCAGCTGATAATAATAGGCAGAAAAAGACTAAATGCCTAGCTAATACCCTAGTTATTCAGAATATTAAACTTTATATTAAGCAGGTAATAGTATAATTTCTTAATAGTAAATAAATAAATAACTAAGCTGGATTTAAAGAGTAATAACTAGGATTACTATTAAAAGAGAAAGTGCTTATAGCTAGATATTATAACAAGTTAGGAGGTATTAATAGCTTTATAGCTAGGGCCCTAGCTATTATAAGATAGGTTAATCTCTTAAGCATAGGCTTCTAATAGGTAATTATTAATGCTAGTAAAGAGTATAGAACTGTAACCACTTAATAGGATATTAATATACTAAGGAAGGAACTGGCGGACTAAAGGAATTTAATTTAAGGTTTAGCTAAATAATATAGGCTAATAAGTAAAGTAATAGCTAAAAAGACTATTTTAGAAGAGATAAAGTTAAGGTTAGTAGACTAAGCTACTAATAAATAATTTAGTAAACTTAAAAATAAAACTAATATACTTAAAGGAGATATTAAGGCCTATAAGGAGGCATTTAATATAGTAAAAGCTAGTTTTAAGATTATTAATAAGCAAATCGCAAAACCTTTAGCTAAAGTTATAACACTAGAGGATAAGGCTAGGAGTATAGAGACTATTAAGCCTACTCCTTAAATACCCTTACTAGAATCTATAGCTAGAAAGATAACCTTACCTATAGGAGGTAAGAAGCTAACTAGCCTAGTTAAAATAAATTTGCTAGCTAGTAAAAGAATAAGGTTGGCCATAAGAGCAATAAAAGCAATAGTATTAAACACGAGCTTATCTAAGTTATTGCTAAAAAAGGCAAAACAAAAGATACCTTTTAAAAATAGGCGTAATATTAGTAGTACTATAAAAAGGCAGAAAATAATAATAAAATCTATAACTAAGAATATAGAATTAGCTAAGACATTAGATAAATAGGAGACCCTTATACAGTAGCATAAGGAACGAAAATTTTACTAATATATTACGCTATCTGATGTTAGAAGCAGTTCTAAAAATTACATGGCTCTAGGCAAATTAATGTCTGATTATGAAATATATAACTTGGATTAAAGGTTTAGCTATGTTATAAAGGGCACCTTAGCAGATGGATTAATTACAGAAAAAGTTATATTTAGAGGACTGTTGCTTCCCTTATAGTTACTATATTATATAGCTTAGATATAGGAAAATTTTACCTCTAGTAAGGATGAGATAGCATGGCTAGTAGCTGTCTTTTGCCTGAAAGTAATAATGCCCTAATAACCCCTATAGAATAACCTTTAACATGCCTGGTTTAAATGCATAAAGAACCTTTATATATAAGGTTGAAAGTAAAGGATAACTTAAAATATCTAATATACCTTAAGGAAGGGCATGGGCTATTTCTCTTATATTTAAGAGAAGAGCCTCTCTTTCTGTAGTCTAACTCCTTCCCCTTTATATAGCTTTCCTTTATTAGTCTATTAAGTCTTTAAAAGTATAATGCTTTTATTTTTAGTTTAACCTAAGTCTTTTCTATCCTCTTATATAAGTTATTACTATAGTCTAAAGTTAGTAGTATTATTATAATATAACTATAATACTATAAATAAGAGAGTTACTTATAATATAAAAACTCTTAGAAGTATATAACTAGAGGTTGCTAGTAATAATAGTTACTCTCTAATAAGCTACTTATAGCTATAATAACATAAGTAGATAGAGATATTCCATAATTTATATCTCTATTAACAGATTATGACATAGACTTATAAGGCTTATATGGATAAGGACTTTAGGAAGTAGATATCTAGGTATAACTAGGACAGATCTAACTGTAGTTAATAGGTTTATACTACCTAGATTGAATTTCTTTTATTATAATTTATTTTGCTTAGACTAAGATGTTTATTTGTCTTTAAATTTTATAAGTAGTTATTATTAGATTAGTTACTACTATTAAGTAATGTTTTTGGCAGATTAGACATGACTAGACTAATATAGGGAGGATACTTTATAGATTAAATTGCTTTCTTTTATAGATAAAAGTTTTTCTTTATATATATTATTACTAGCTTAGATAAATCCAGAGAATAACCAGGACGGTTATCTTTAAGGGAGGGGCACTTATTACAGAATAATCTATAATATCGGATTCCTACCTATATAGGACGGATTTGTTATATAGCTAGTAGGACTTAATAACAATAACAACTTATACAGAATGTACTTAACTATATAACTTAATAGTAGTATATATAGGTGCGTTTAATAACCCTTTTATAATAACGTTAATAACAGCTTTACGGTTGCTTCCAACCGACTACGTGACGATACCACCATGTAACACTTATAGTAAAGTATTTAAAACCTTTTAAGGTTTTAGAGAAAATAAGTATATATAAACTAGCCTACTATCTAGAGCTTTTAAATAATATATACCTATATAATATATTTAATATTATAAGTTTAGAGCTATATAAAGGTTTAAATCCTAATAAGGCTATAGTAATATTATAGCTATTTATTTATAACTAGGAATTATATAAGGTTAAGTAAATTATAATATATAAATATTAAGGTAAGTAGTGTAAATACTTAGTAAAGTAAAAAGGCTATAATAAATTAGAGAATTCCTAGGTACTAAAAAGGAACTTTAATATATAAGATATTATAATAAATTATAAAAGGAAAATAGTAGTAAGCTAGCAGAGTATATATATAACATACTATAAGAGATACTAGCAACACTTAAAGATACTTATCTCTATTAATAATAAACTAATAGCTATTAAAAGCATTATAACCTTACTACTAATAAGCTACTCTTATTTAGAGCTATTATTAGATTTATTAGCACTTATAAAGTTAGATTTAATACTAAGCAATTTTAATATAGCATAAGGAATAGTTATAAGTGTAATATATATAGTAAGGGAAGTCTTCCTTATAGTAGGCTTATATAGCTAGTAATAAGTTAGCTATTATAAAGTTATAAATAAACTAGAAAATATATATATTCTTACTATAAGTATAGATATACTATAGGTAGTTAGTAATTTCTATTTTTATAAGTATAATAGTATAGGCAATGCCTTATAAGATTATAGCGCACTTATTATTCTTAAGCTTAAGCTTAATATTTACCTAAAGATATATATATTAGGTATATTTATAAATATTAGAATTTTTTATCTTAACTATTATAGCAGCTAAATTTGCCTATATACTTATAATACCCTAGGAATTATTAGTAGTGGATTAACTATAATTAAGTAATAAACTTATAGGCATTTAATAGTAATAAATACTATTAGTCTTCTTTTTTATCTTTTTAAACATTTTTTAGTAAAGAATACTAATTTAAGCAGGTATTTAGTAGCTAATTAGTAGTAACTAAAATAAGAATAATTATAAGGAACTAATACTATTATACTCCTTATTATTTCTTAAGTAATAAAAGCATTTAATGATATAGGTTATAATAATTAATAATAAAATAATAGAGTATAAGTAGTATACTTATTATTATATATCTTCTTATAAGGCTTAGGAATAGTAATATATTTAAGAAAGTAAATAGGTTTAGTATTATTAGACTTTAAGAAGATTTACTAGGTTATTACTATATAGCTATAATAATAATAAGGAATTTTTTAAATACTAGTAGTAAGTTAGCTATAGCTTAAGAATATAAGTATTTAGATAATATACTAACTAACTTTAAAGATAGGTATTATAATATCTAGCTTACTAGGGGGAGAAAAAGGAGCTATAAAAGAAAAGGCAGGAGATTAATTAGTATAAGGCATAATAACTAGTAATTATTATAGTAAAGGTATAGGAAAAGAGTCGACAACACCGCGGATACAACGCGGTATTACGCCTAAAACAAAAAAAGAAGCATAGAATTGGATTTCTTATTATTAATTACCCTTCCTAGCAATGGCACATTATATAAGGGGATTAAGCAGCATAAGGGGTATAATAATTAACAAATTTTCGCATAGATCTGTGACTAATAAAGGATAAGGTACTACCTAGAAAGAAACATAATATTAAGGAGAAAATCCCAGAGTAACAGTAGTATAAGAAAAACTAAAGAATAAAATAAAATCACTAAAGGAATTAATAATAAAAGTTATTCTAAAGGCAGAAATAACAGAAGTATAGGCTTTTATCAGAACTTTTATATAAATTACTATAGATGCAAAAGGGGAGATAGCCCGAGCAAGAACTAACATAAGAGGCCTACAGGCCTTAATTATAAAAGCAGTTAGTAGTAGAGTAAAAACTATAGTTAAGAAGGCAGTTAAGGAGGCAATAAAGGCTGTTCCTAGGACTAGATTAGCAGTTAGGGGGACTTAAGTGAATATTATAGCTTATAGAGTTATAAGGCAGAATATAATAATACCTTTAGCCTAAACAGAGGGTATGGCAATACTAGCCCGCTATTACTAGAAAGCACTAGTAAAGGAAAGTATTATTAGTAAGGCAGTTAGGAACAGATTATTAGAAGAGATTATAAAGGCAGTAAACAGCACTATTAGTATAAAGAAGGCAGTAGTAGCACGCTAATTATAAAGTAGAGATATAGTTATTATGTTTATAGAAGCAGGGAGGAAATAAAAGGAAAACATAGCCTAGGTGGGAGTTGCCTTTAGACCTAAAGCAGAAGTAAATAAGAAGATGTTTAGTATAATTATTAAGGGATTTCTAATATAATTAATAAACCACATTATAATTAAGAATATAAGGAAGAACATTAAAAAGGAGAATGGATTAAATATGGTAAAGATAATAGTACAGAAGCTAAGAGGAATAGTAATAAGGGCACTATTAGTGGTTAGTGTTAAGGGCACTAAGGCAGTGAACCGACTATGCTATAGGGGAATAGTATACTAAGCAGAGATTTTTAATGCTAAGCTATATAATAAGATAATCTACCTAAAGCAATATTATAACTACTATAAGATTAGACATATTACTAGATACTATAAGGAGAAAGCAAGATGCAGCAGGTATGCTACTAGAAAACACCTTAAAAGAGAGAGGACTTGCCTGACGTTAACAGGCAAGGTATAGAAGAGATGCTTAAATTATGCAGGGGTATATCTAGCATAGTCTTGACTGTACTTAGTAAGTAATAAGAGATAGTAGCAGGCTAGGGAGGCTTATGCTATAAGGCTGTTATTCTTCCGTAACTATTAGTCAGAGGTTATAACAGCTACTATAGATAAGGGTTATTAGGGAGAAGAAACTAGAGGACTAATAGAGAGGCAGCTAAGAGAAAGGAGCATACAACTAAGGGGCCTTTTTACGAGATAAACCTATGAGCTAAGATTAGGATAATAGAGACCGGCAGAGAAAGGTATAATACTAGCCTTTTTATAACTAACTAAAGGGCCAAACAATACCAGAGCCAGCCTAACCAGGGTGCTCTAAAGCATATAATAAAGTATATAATTAAGGTTATATACTGGAATACACAGAAGAAAAGCAATCTAGTACATCTGGCATTAGGGTATAACATTAGCCCTAAGGTAATAGCTATTTAGGAACCAGGAGGCTATAATAGTATACTGCTAAATCTATCTTAGGGACACTATATATTAGCAATATATAGCAGAAGAATAGCAATTTATATATACTAAAAGGTTAAGATAGAACTTTAGACTATAGGAAGGGGGGAGAATTAGTATAGTATTAAGCTATATAGAGTAAAGATATATAATATCTATTCCCTGGCTTATAAAAGGGAGTGGCAGATGCCTTTATAATACTTTGCTAATACCTAGGTAAAGGGCTGGAGTATGTTTATAGGGGACTTTAATTAATATTACCCCTTATAGGACAGATTTAGCCGAATATCTCTAGGGCATAACAAGATATTAGAATTTATAATAAGGTAGCAACTTAGCCTAGCTATGCCGTTTAGGGAAGTAATAAGGAGAGAATATAATAGCAGGGATAGCACTATTAACTATATATGGACTACCTACGACGTTAGTGTTAAATTTATTAGGCTAGTGGAAATCGCCAGATCTAACCATATGCCCTAGCTTATTAGTTTAGAATAAATAAGGAATTAAGCAACAGCCTAGGGTTAGTCTGGGGTTAGAGGACAGTAGATAAGAACCTTATTATAGTAGAGGCTTTAAACAGGCTTAAAAAGAAGGGGTTAGAGCTTTTGCTGTGTAACTGGCAAGAAATTAATAATTATATACAGTAGCTTACCTAATAGCTTATAGAGATAGCTAATATAGCAGCACCTAAGCAACCTTAAGGGCATAGTAAACCACAGCCTTAGTAAAATAAAAGGGTAAGGGATGTAATAGTAGAGGCAAGATATGCTAATAGGTAGTAGCAGTAATAACGGATATAGGAAGCATGGCAGGCCTTAACAGAAGCTATAAAAAAACAGGATTATGTTATTTTAGAGAAAAAGAGAAGTAGCTAGTAATAGGTAGTTAGTAAGTTATTTAGATTTAAAGGGAGTCTTTAAACCCTGGAGCATTAGGCCTAGCTATAAAGTAGACTTCCTCCTAAAAGGCAACAGGTCCTACTACTAACCCGGCTAGGAGATAATAGCAGGGAGGAGATAGTAGAGGTTATATACAAGGGTAAGGCAAGGGTATTTATAGAGAGGTTCTTCCCTTTATCCACGGCTAGGGCTTTAGGTCTAGAGGCAGAGGAGGGGATAAGATACTATAATAATAATCAGGCAGTTTCTGTGTTTATAGAGGAGGAAATTAAAGAGGTTATAAAGAATATAGTAAGTTAAAAAGCCCTAGGACCGGACAAGCTGCTAATAGGTTTCCTTAAGCTATATAGAGCAGCCTTAATATTGTGTTTAACACGCCTTGCAAATACTTGCTATGGTTTGGGATATTATCCGGCCTTCTTCTAACAAGTAAAGGTAGTAGTTCTATGCAAACCTAGGAAGTCCCCTAAGGAGTTAGGCAGACCAGGGGGGTAGAGGCCGATATTACTATTAAACATAATAGGCAAAGTGATTAAGGGAGCTATTATAAGGAGGATTACTATTGTAGTAAAGGAAGGCTATATACTGCCAGACATATAAATAAGCAACAGGGCTAGCAAATTAATAGAGGTAGTACTAAGCATGCTAAAAGAGGTTATAAGGATGGCGTGGCATTACTAGGGAATAGCATTATTATTATAGCTAGATATCACTAAGGCATTCGACACTATTAGCTATAAATAATTAATCTATACTATAAAGGAGTTAGGACTGCCAGGGTAAATAGCTAGATAGGCATAGGGCTTTACGTTAGAAAGGAGAGCATAATTAGCGTTTAATAGATGTATTACTAAGGAAATCTAAGTCACTGCAGGGGTTCTGTAAGGGTTACTAGCGTCTCCTATCCTCTTCCTGCTCTATATTATGCCACTATATTGAAGACTAGTAGTGGCGGAATTAACGTTAATAATAGGGTTCTTAGATAATATAAACATTATAGTATATAGAAAAACGGCAGAAAAGACAAAAATATAACTAGAAAAAGCCTAGAGAATATGTAAGGAGTGGTTAAAGGAGTATAGGCTAAGGTTTAACCTAGGGAAGAGCAAGCTAATGTACTTTATAAGGAAGAGGCAGGCAATTATAATAATAATCTAACTTAAAAGAGCAACAATACAACCGACACAATTAGCGCAATTCCTAGGGGTTTGGATTCACTAAAAGCTTTATTAGTTAACCTATATAAAGAAGGTGAATACTAAATTGTTATGGCAGAAGTTAGCACTCACGGCGCTAGCTATGTTTACATAGGGATGCCGACTAAAGTGTACGAGATCCCTTTATATATAGGTAATAAGAAGTATAATAGCTTATAAAGCTGGGATATACTATACCCGCAGTGAGCTAAAAGGGGTAGCATAGGGGGTAGTAAAGGCATTTATAAGGGAATAGAATAAATGCTTAAGGCGGGTTATAGGGGTATATAAGGTAATGCTAGTAATACTCTTAGAGATAAAAGCAGTAGTGCTGCTAGTGGATCTGTACCTTAATTATATTAAACGACGATTTTACTAAAGACTTAAGGATAGTAGTATAGGCAAGAAGATACAGCAGGCCTGTAATTTAATAGCATTGCAGCTATAACGCTAAGGAAGGGGCCGCTGACGTAATCACTATAAGGCGTTTCCTGATGCCCCCCCCCCCCTCCCTGGCAGCCTTATAGCTAGATAGGAATTAGAGAGGGAGTGGGAAAAATAGTAGATTTAGCAGAGGTATAAGGCTTAAGTAAGAAGAGGACAGGCAAAAGTAATAGTAATAAATAAGGAATCTAACTTTAAGAGTATAAAAAAGATAGCAAAGCTTTATAATAGCCTGCTTAAGCATAAATCTACAGCCCTAGTTTAGCTTTAAACGAAAAAAATAGGGCTAAATGCCTTCCTTTATAACAGACAGGTGCCTAAGGTAACTTTACTAATATGTTAATACTAGGAAGGAGATAAGGATATCTACTACCTTATCCTGTTATACCTAGAATATAACTATTTAAGACTAATTCTAGTAGTGCCTATAATAAGAGATCCGCGGGAACTTAGGGCGGCGCTTAATAATAAGAAGCTAGCACTAAATATTGTAAAGTAGGTGCTTTTAACTAGGCAACTTTAGTAGTATAGGTTAGTAGAGGAGCTTAGTAAGGAGTGGCAGATATGCAATAATAAGGCTAAGAAAGGGACCAGAGGCAATGGAAACAACAGGATAGAGGAGGAAGAGCCGGACTAGGAGGGGAGGTGCTTATAGGGGGTTTTTACTAACATACTAACCTTTTATATAAAGCACAACCACACTTCTGTTATTATCTGCAGTTCCGGGGAACTGGCAGATATCTTATACTAATAGTTAGAAACAATAAAGACTTTATACCAGAGGCTTAGCGGGAGCTATATAAAAGAATATGGGTTTTCTCCCCATCTTAGGGTTTTTCCTATGTTAAGAAGTTAGTTGATGGACTAGTTAGTGGCTCTAGCTACCTAGCGTATATGAATAATAATAATAATAACTAGTAATTATTAGCTATAAGCAAGTAGTATATATATAGTATTAAGTATATAACTTACTAAATAGACAGAATAGATAAGGAATATAATAATAATATTAAAATTTATATATATATTAATAAAAAGAGAGTAATAATAGCAGCTAAGATATAAGAAAGTAAAAACACAGTAGTAGCAGGAGATAATATACAAGTAAATAATAATAAAAAAGGAAGGAACAAATAAGCTAAAAAAAGGGGGAAAAAGACCTTCTTATAGCTAGATAGTTAGGCTACTAATCTAATGCACATACCTAGATTAATAATGTTATTTATATAATTAGGCATAAAGGTGCCTAGGACCGATTTCTTTATAAGCAGTATAGGGCATTATAATAAAGTAGTAAGCTATAAGCTAACATAAGCAGAGTAAGGCAGCTTTAATAATAAGAGAGAGTTAGAAGTAATTTATAAATAATAAAGAAAAACAGCTTTAGGTCTAGCGGGCTTAGTAATATTATAGGAGTTAATATTAAGAATAAGTATAAGCTAAAACCTACTAAAGACCTTACTATAAGGTTATTATAAGATTAGATTTACTATTAAAAAGACAGAAAGCAGGGTAGGCTTAGTATAATATACGCACGTTTAGTAAAGTCATAACAAATTATAATATAAGAGTTATATATTTAAGAAAAGGAGCTTGCTAGGTTATAATAAGGGAGTTATAAGGAAGTAAAAACTAAGGCCTAGGACTATTTATAGTAATTAAGGGTAATTATAAATAAGAGAAGGCGCTCTATTAGGAGAGTTATAAGATAAGAGCATAAGGGTATAAAGACCTATTAAGGCAAGCCACGCCCTAGCTATATATAGGTATATGAGGGAACAGGCCTTATAAAGAGATAAAGAGGCTAGTAAATATAATATTTACATTACTAACCCTACCTGCAGCTATCTAGCTATAAGTATACTTGACTACAGCCTTCACTCTACTAGTAGACCTCCAACCGTGACAAAAGGGCTGATTTTTATATAATTCTAATTAACTAAAGGGAAAAGAGGGGGACAATGTAAAAGTGTGGTATTATAGCCATAGTACTGCCCTAGGTTATATAATATAGTAATCCAGCTAATTAGGGTATATAAATTATGCATATAACCTATAATTCCCGGTTACTATTATGTATCCCGTCTATCCTCTAGACGAGCGATTCTAACAATAGCTATAATAATATTATTTATATAAAGAATTAGTATTATATTATTATTATAAAAAAAAATATAAAGTTTATTTATTAGATATTTAAAGCTAATCTTTATAAGTATTATAGTAATATTATTTAGCTATTATAATAATAATATAAAAAGCCTATATAAGGCCCTATTTAAATAATATACTTTATATATATTATTTTCATAACTATAAGTCTATTATATATATATATATATTTATATTATTATATTTTAAAAGGTATTAATAGTATTATATTATTACTACTTATAATTTAAAGTTATAATAATATAATAAAATAATCTTAAAAATATAAGATATATTATTATTATGTAAAAATTATTATAATTAAATATTTTAGTATTTTAATTACTATATATAACCTATTAAGCTTCTATATAAGGAATACTATTCATAAAATATTTAATTATATAAACTTATTTACTATTAAATATAATAGTATTATTAAGAGGATTTACTAATTTTTAGTAGTTTTTTTACTTAATCTTTTAAAGCTTTTTAAGCTTAGCTAGTTTTTAAAAGAAATTATAATTAAGTATTATATATACTTAATACTAATTCTTCAAAATTAGTATTTTTATATTAGTTAAAGTTAAAGCCTTTAATTGTTGGTTTCACAGGGTATGATATGTTGTAGCAATAATGTGGGGGGGGGTAACAAAGGTCTGATTTCTATTATAATTATATCTAAACTAAGGGAAAAGAGGGGGATGATATAGAAGTATGGTTTTATGGCCATAGTACTGCCCTAGGTTATATAATATAGTAATTTAGCTAATTAAGGTATGTGCATTATATATATAACTTATAATTCCTAGTTATTATTATATATCCCTTCTATTCTTTAAACAAGCGATTTTAACACTTGTAAATTCTTTCTTTATTAAAAAAGAAAAATTGCTCTAAAACACGTAAAAAATCCGTAAAAATCAACAAATAAGAAAAAATTAATAACGCTGTAATACATAAGAAATATTACCTAAATGAATAACTCTTATTAGTTTAAAGTATCTAGAAGTAAAGTAAAAGAGTGTAATTCCTGCCTTAAAGCCCCTTAAATTAATCACGCTTAAATTCATTAAATTTAAACTCTTTATCACACGCTTAATTGAATGCTAAAATTAGCAGCAAATTCATCTTAAGCAGCTCCAGCTTTAACGTCTGACACCGGTCTCTTTACCTAACCTTCCACTTAAATTTAAGCCTTATTCTTAGTCATTCTTATAAGAAGACTTTGTTTCTAGAGAAGTGATATATGGTTTAACGACTGTAAATCGAAACTTTATAGGGCTATAAGGCATCTTAATAATATAAGTCTCTTCTTTTATTAAAAGAAGCTTAAATAGGCTAGTTTATTTATCTTTTTTATAATAAACTTATACATTAGAGTTTAAAGGAAGATTATATATTAGTAGGGTTATTAGGCTATTTTAAGTATTAAGGGCATTATTAACCTAGTGCCTTATAAGACTATGCCTTACTTTATTTATTACTTTTTAGAGTATCTTAGCTCTTTAAGTAATTATAAAGCTTAAGGGGGAATTATTTATTATTCTTAAATAAGTTTTAAAGACTAAGAGGGTAGAGATAAGGCTATTTAGGCTAGTAGAGTTATTAATTACTTTAATAGCTATTTAAAGTATTTAGTCTTTTAAGAAAAAACCATAAGCTTTAGTCTTAATAATATTATATACTCTTTAAAGAAAGGCATAATATTACTTAAGTTTTCTAATACTATTATATGCTTTAATAAGGACTTGATTAATATTAATTAATAATAGTTAAGCTAAATGCTTAAATTTACTAAAAGCAAAGTTTCTTTTAGTATTATAAACTATCTAGTCTAGGGGCCTAAGATATATATTAATCTAATATTTCTTAAGGGCGTTTTAAATATCTTAAGCTTTTTATTATTAAGGTCTAAGGAAGTAATCGGCTTAAAATAAAGTTACTAAGTTAATAATATAAAGAATAAGCTTTTTATTAATTTATATAGTATTAATAAGAACCTTATAGTTAAATTTAAGGTTATTTTTAAGGGTAAACTTAAATCTACTTAAAGCCTTAGTGTTTATTTAGTATTAATAATAGGCGTGTGTAATTCTTTTTATATCAGCTTTATTAAAATCTTTACTAGCTTTAGTAAGAAGGTTATATAGTTAGTTAATTAAAAAATAGCTAAATTAATAATAAAGTTAATATTGGAATCGCTTGTATGGAAATTGGAAGGGATACGCCACATTAACTAGGAATTATGGGTTGTATATAGAATATATATACCCTAATTAGTTGGATTATAAATTATATAACCTGGGGCTGTACCATGGCTATAACACTACATCTCTACATCATAGCCTGCTTCTTCCTCTTAAAATATATATAAATTAATTATTAGACTTTACCCCCCTTATATTTGTGCTATAGTATACTTATAACCTAAGCGTTACTAATACTAATTAGTAGTTGCTAATAACTACAGATTTACTAGGTTATATATAAAAGAGATACATTTAAACGCTTTTACTTACGTAACTACAAGGAATTCTAACGTTATACTAATTAAAGGATTATTTCTTTAATTATTAACTTTTACTACTTATCTATAATAATAAGAAGACTTAACTCTTATAAATCTTCTTACTTATTATTAACTATTACTTATCTATAATTAAAACCAGATCTTTATTATTATTTATAGAGAACTAATGCCAACTGCTTTAATTAGTACTAAACATAAAGCTTAAAACACTAAAATGTCTTTAAGCTAAGGAAAAACAGGAGATAATTTTAAGAAATAGCTTTAAAAGAATATTTATAAAAGAGAACTTCTAAAGAGTACCCTTTCTTAAAAGCTTTATAAATACTACCTAATTTTATTATAAAATTAGACTAAGTTAGTTAAAAACATTAATATTAATATAGTTACTAAACAATAAATTAACAACTATATTGCCTATATAATTAACTATTATATTCTTAATTAAGGAAAAAAGCGTGATCTCCTTATTAACTTCTAGCAAAACTATAAAAATTAGACTAAAAATGCTTTTAATAGAAGTAATACTAACCTTAAGTATACCCTACAGGACTATCTTAATAACAATAGCGTTAAGACAGCTAGAGAATTAAGATTAAATATCTCTAAAGATCTTGTTAATATCTTTAATATTAACCCTAACATGGATTATAAACCTTTACTAGAAAAAGTAACTAGAAAAGGAAAAAAGACTTAATAACTCAAACTTTCTAATAATAAGGATTCTAATAATAATAAAGATTTTCATTTAACTAAAGACCCTTAACCAGAACTATAAAACCTAACTAGAATTATTTCTAATAGTAATTAAAAAGCCCTTAATACTCTTAAGAGACTTAATTAAAAAAAAGAATTATATTCTAAAAAAGTATATAACTTTATTAATAAAAAGTTACTATATTTTAAAGAAAAATATTCTTAAGTAGGAGTTTCCCCCTTACTTTACTTAAAAGCCTTTCTTATTATGCTTTAAGGTAAAGCTTATATATTCTTCTTTAAATACTTTAGGGTAAAGATAATCCTATTTAAGGAGATAACTCAGAATATTAGGAATCACTTTAAAACACCTAAGAATAAGAGCTTTTATAAAACACAATTTACTAATTTATACCTTTGCTATATTATTATAAAATACCTAATAAAGAATAAATTAGAATGCTTAAAAATCCTTCTTAATTAAATTATAAAGATATTTAATAGCCTTTATAACCCTCTTAAACAACATATAATCCTTCTTTATTAAGTATAGAAAGCAATAGAAAATGATAATAATTTTTATAATATTAAATTTAGGAATATGCTAACCTTTAAAGGATTTATTAGTAATCTTTAAAATTACCTCTTAGTCATAAACATACTACTAACCTCTATAAGTCAGTTACTAATAACTACTAATAACAGTCCAAATGCCCTTATTACCCAGTCTACAGACTAAAACACTAATATAGTAATATTCACAGACTAATACTATTTATAAGCTATATATTATAAGAAACCTTAAGCTAGAATAAGCTTAAAGAAATACTTTATATATTATAAAGATAAATACTAGTTAACTAATTATCCTACCTCTAAGTAAAAGAAAGCAAAAGCAACTTAATAGAATAATAAAAAACACTAAAAACCACCTTCTAAACACTAATACCATACATTTCTATAGGCCTATAAGGGCAAATTAGCTTAACTTACTACTACTAATAATAGTAGTAAGAATAAACATAAAAAAGCTACTTAAAATGCTGCTTCCCTTACTACTAATAAAAAAGAGAAACCAGATAATAAAAAGGCTTATAATACTTTTTCCTTTATAATATTCTTTATATAAGCACTAAAATCCCTGCTCTTTTTAGTATTATTATTATTTATGTACGCTAGGTAGCTAGAGCCACTAACTAGTTCATCAACTAACTTCTTAATATAGGAAAAACCCTAAGATAGGGGAGAAAACCCATATTCTTCTATATAGCTCCCGCTAAGCCTTTAATATAAAGTCTTTATTGTTTTCAACTATTAATATAAGATATCTGCCAGTTCCCCTAGAACTGCAGATAATAACAGAAGTATGGTCATGCTTTATATAAAAGGTTAGTATATTAGTAAAAACCCCCTATAAGCACCTCCCCTCCTAATCCAGCTCTTCCTCCTTTATTTTATTATTTCTATTACCTTTAGTCCCTTTCTTAGCCTTAACATTATATATCTGCCATACCTTGTAAAGCTCCTCTGCTAACCTGTATTACTAAGGTTACCTAGTTAAAAGCACCTACTTTATAATATTTAGTACTAGCTTTTTATTGTTAAGTGCCGCCCTAAGTTCCTGCAGGTCTCTTATTATAGGCACTACTAGGATTAGCCTTAAATGGTTATATTCTAGGTATAATAAAATAAGGTAGTAAATATCCTTATCTCCTCCCTAGTATTAATATATTAGTAATATTACCTTAGGCACTTATCTATTATAGAGGAAGGCATTTAGCCCTATTTTTTCCGTTTAAAGCTGCACTAAGGCTGCAGATTTATGCTTTAGCAGGCTATTATAAAGCCTTACTATCTTTTTTATACTCTTAAAGTTAGGTTCCTTATTTACTACTATTATTTTTACTTGTCCTCTTCTTATTTAAGCCTTATGCCTCTGCTATATTTACTGTTTTTCCCACTCCCTTTCTAATTCCTATCTGGCTATAAGGCTACTAGGGAGGGAGGGGGGGGCATTAGGAAATGCCTTATAGTAATTATGTTAGCGGCCTCTTTCTTAGCGTTATAGCTATAATGCTATTAAATTGTATGCCTGTTGTATTTTCTTGCCTATACTACTATCCTTAAGTCTTTAGTAAAATTATTACTAAATGTAATTAAGGTATAAATCTACTAATAGCACTGCTGCTTTTGTCTTTAAGAGTATTACTAGCGTTGCCTTATATGCCCCTATAACCCGCCTTAAGCATTTATTCTATTCCTTTATAAATACCTTTGCTACCCTCTATACTACCCCTTCTAACTTACTACAGGTATAGTATATCCTAGCTTTATAGGCTATTATGCTTCTTATTACCTGTGTATAAAAGGATCTTATATACTTTAGTTAGCATCTTTATGTAAACACAGCTAGTGCTATAAGTGCTAACTTCTGCTATAATAATTTAGTATTTACCTTTTTTATATAGGTTAACTAATAAAGCTTCTAATAAATCCAAACCCCTAGGAATCGCGCTAATTATGTCAGTTATATTATTGTTCTTCTAAGTTGGATTATTATTATAATCGCCTGCCTCTTCCTTATAAAGTACATTAGCTTGCTCTTCCCTAGGTTAAACCTTAGCCTGTACTCCTTTAACCACTCCTTATATATTTTCTAGGCTCTTTTTAGTTATACTTTAGTCTTCTTTACTGTTTTTCTATATATTATAATGTTTATATTATTTAAGAACCCTAATGTTAATGTTAATTCCGCTGCTGCTAGTCTTTAATATAATAGTGTAATATAGAGCAGAAAGAGGATAGGAGATGCCAGCAACCCTTGTAGAACCCCTATAGTAACTTAGTTTCCTTAGTAATATATCTGTTAAATGCTAATTATACTCTTCTTTTTAATGTAAAGCCCTGTGCCTATCTAGCTATCTACCCTAGTAGTCCTAACTCCTTTATAGTATAAATTAATTATTTATAGCTAATAGTATTAAACGCCCTGGTAATATCTAGCTATAGTAATAATACTATTCCCTAATAATACCACGCTGTCCTTATAACCTCTTTTAGCATGCTTAGTGCTACCTTTATTAATCTACCAGCCTTATTACCTATTTATATGTCTAGTAGTATATAGCCTTCCTTTACTATAGTAGTTATCCTCCTTATAATAGCTCCCTTAATTACTTTTCTTATTATATTTAATAGCAATATCAGCCTCTACCCCCCTAGTCTACCTAACTCCTTAGGGGTTTTCCTAGGTTTATATAGAACTACTACCTTTGCTTACTAGAAGAAGGCCGAATAATGTCCTAAACTGCAGTATACATTTATATGGCATATTAAATATAATATTAGGGCTGCTTTATATAGCTTAAGGAAACCTATTAGCAGCTTGTCCGGCCCTAGGGCTTTCTAACTTGCTATATTCTTTATAACTTCTCTAATTTCCTCCTCTATAAACATAGGAACTACCTAATTATTACTATAATATCTTATCTCTACTTTTATCTCTAAACCTAGAGCCCTAGCTATAGATAAAGAAAAGAACCTCTCTACAAATGCCTTTGCCTTACCCTTGTGTATAACCTTTACTATCTCCTCCCTATTATTATCTCCTAGCTAAATTAATAGTAAAACCTATTACATCTTAGGAGAAAGTCTACTCTATAGCCAGGCCTAGTGCTTTAGGGTCTAGAGGCTCCCTTTAAACCTAAATAACTTACTAACTGCCTATTACTAACTACTTCTCTTTTCCTTTAAGATAATATAATTCTGTTTTTCTATAGCTTTTATTAAGGCCTGCTATAATTCCTGTGTTTATTATTACTGCCACTGCCTATTAGCATGTCTTACCTCTGCTATTACATCCTTTACCCTTTTATTCTACTAAGGCTATAGTTTACTATGCGCTTAAGGTTGTTTAAGTATTACTATATTAGCTATTTCTATAAGCTATTAGGTAAGCTATTACGTATAATTATTAATTTTCTACTAGTTATATAGCAGGAGCTCTAACCCCTCCTTTCTAAGCCTATTTAAAGCCTTTGCTATAATAAGGTTCTTATTCACTGTCCTTTAACCCCAGACTAACCCTAGGCTATTGCTTAATTCCTTGCTTATTCTAATGCTAATAAGCTAAGGTATATGGTTAGATCTAGCGATTTCTACTAGCCTAATAAATTTAATACTAATATTATAAGTAGTTTATGTATAGTTAATAGTGCTATCCCTGCTGCTATATTCTCTCCTTATTACTTCCCTAAACGGCATAGCTAGGCCGAGTTGCTACCTTGTTATAAAGTCTAACATCTTATTATGCTCTTAAGAGGTTTAGCTAAATCTATCCTATAAGAGGTAGTGTTAGTTAAAGTCCCCTATAAACACACTCTAGCCCTTTGCCTAGGTATTAGCAAAGTATTATAAAGGCGTCTACTACTCCCTTTTATAAGCTAGGAAATAGATGTTATATACCTCTACTTTATATAGCTTAATACTATATTAATCCTCCCACCTTCTTATAGTTTAAAGTCCTATCTTAACCTTTTAATATATATAAATTACTATTCTTCTGCTATATATTACTAATATATAGTGCCCTTAAGATAAATTTAGTAGTATACTATTATAACCTCCTGGTTTCTAGATGGCTATTACCTTAGGGCTAATGCCATGCCCTAACACTAGATATACTAGATTGCTTTTTTTCTATGTATTCTAGTATATAACCTTAATTATATACTTTATTATGTGCTTTAGAGCACCCTGGTTAGGCTGGCTCTAGTATTATTTTGCCCTCTAGTTAGTTATAAAAAGGCTAGCATTATACCCTCCTTTGCCGGTCTTTATTATCCTAATTATAGCTTATAGTTTTATTTCGTAGAAAGGCCCCTTAGTTATATACTCCTTTCTCTTAGCTGCTTCTTTATTAGTCCCCTGGTCTTTTCTTTATAATAACCCTTACCTATAGTAGCCGTTGTAACCTCTAACTAATAGCTATAAAAGAATAGCAGCCTTATAGCATAAGCCTTCCTAGCCTACTGCTATCTATTATTGCTTATTAAGCACAGCTAAAACCATGCTAGATATGCTCCTGTATGATTTAAGTATCTCTCTTATACCTTACCTATTAATGTTAGGTAAGTTCTCTCTCCCTTAGGGTGTTTTCTAGTAGTATACCTACTGTATCTTACTTCCTCCTTATAGTGCCTAGTAATATACCTAATCTTATAGTAGTTATAATATTACTTTAGGTGGATTATCTTATTATATAGCTTAGCGTTAAAAATCTCTGCTTAGTATACTATTTCCCTATAGCATAGGCAGTTTGCTGCCTTAGTGCCCTTAATACTAACTACTAGTAGTGCCCTTATTACTATTCCCTTTAGCTTTTATACTATTATCTTTACTATATTTAAACTATTTTCCTTTTTAATATTCTTCCTTATATCCTTAGTTATAATATGGTTTATTAATTATATTAGGAATCCCTTAATAATCATACTAAACATCTTTCTGTTTACTTCTGCCTTAGGTCTAAAGATAACTCTTACCTAGGCTATGTTTTCCTTTTATTTCCTCCCTATTTTAGTAAATATAATAACTATATCTTTACTCTATAGTTAGTATACTACTACTACCTTCTCTATACTAATAGCGCTGTTTACTGCCTTTATAATCTCCTTTAGTAATCTATTCCTAACTGCCTTACTAATAGTATTTCCCTTTACTATTACTTCCTAGTAATAGCAGGCTAGTAACGCTATACCCTCCGTTTAGGCTAAAGGGATTGTTATATTCTGCCCTATAGCTTTATAAGCTGTAATAGTTACTTAAGTCCCCTTAACTACTAATCTAATCCTAGGAATAGCCTTTATTACCTTTTTAACCGCCTTTTTAACCGTGGTTTTTACCTTATTATTAACTGCTTTTATAATTAAAGCCTATAGGCCTCCTGTACTAGTTCTTATTTAGGCTATCTTTCTTTCTATATTTATAGCAATTTATATAATAGTTTTAATAAAAGCTTATACTTTTATTATTTTTACTTTTAAAATAACTTTTATTATTAATTCCTTTAGTAATTTTATTTTATTCTTTAGTTTTTCCTATACTATTATTACTTTAGGATTCTCTTCTTAATACTATATTTCTTCTTAAGTAGTGCCTTGTTCTTTATTAGTTATAAATCCACGTAAAAATTTATTAATTATTATGCCCCTTATACTGCTTACTCCCCTTATATAATGCGCTATTACTAAGGGGGGTAATTAATAATAAGGAATTTAATTCTATGCTTCTTTTCCGTTTTAGGCGTAATACCGCGTCGTATCTGCGGTGTTTTTGTTCGTATTTACTTTTTCTTGCAGAGCATTACTTCTTTTTAGTATTAACTATAAACTTCTTATAAGATAATGCTTTTAAACATACCTTATTTCTTAAGGACCCCTATAACTATAATACTAATAAAAAACCTTAATAATATATATATCTTATATATATAAGATATATAAGATATATAGCGGATATATTTTACAGTATACTCCTAGATATAAGAGGATTAGAAATTTTAAATACTAGCTAAATCTAAGTTAATACTCTAATAAAGATTATAAAGAACCTTATAATTAAATATTTTTCTAACTAAAGAACCATTACCTTTAAAGTCAGTACTATGACTTTAACTAGTATTTTAAGGCTTTTAATAATTTTCAGCATAATATCTTTTTATATGCTTAATAGTGCTATACTGTTCTTATATTTTATTATAAATATAAATTGTTGGTAACGCGCAGGTTACAGGTATGCTGCAGCATAAATGTAAGGGGGGGGTAATTTAATAATTAATTCATTTATGTATTCTAAAGGAAAGAGAAGCAGGCTATAATACAGAGGTATAGTATTATAGCCATGTTATAGCCCTAGGTTATATAACCTGTAATTTAGCTAATTAGGATATGTGCATTCTATGTATAACCTATAATTACTAGTTAATACGGCGTACCCCTTCTATCCTTTATATAAGCGATTCTAACACTTACAAATTCTCTCTTTGTTAAAGAAGAGGAATTACTCCGAAAAAAATGCATAAAAAACGCCCTAATAATTAAATATTAATAAACCGGTAATAAAGCGAAAAATATCTTCTAAATAAATGACTTTTGTTGGTTTAGGCCGAATGGTCGTAGAGCCAAATAGTGTTGTGGGGGGGGGGCCAAAGAGTGTTATAGGGGGGGGGCCAAAGAGTGTAATTCCCGCGTTTAATCCTACTAAATTAGGCGCTTATAATCGCGTTTGAATTCATTAAATTTAAACTCTTTACCGGGTGCTTAATTTGTCGTTAAATTTGGTAAGAAATTAGGACTTTCCTAATCTTTAGCGGCTTTAGCGGCAGCTCTTACTGTTAAATTTAGTGAGGAATTAGGCTTTCCTTATTCTTTAGCAGCTCTGGCGGCGGCTCTTGTAGTAACTCTCACAATAGGTCTTGTATGTAAAGGTTAATTACAAGCTAAAAATCGGCTTTTTCTTTCTTAGTAAGAAAAGCTTTTGCTTAAGGGTGTTTCTAAGGTCTTTTATATCCTCTTTATAGCGGAGTTATTAGGTTATCAGGGGGGTTTATATAGTTTTTATTAAGTCTGGCATCTTCTTGCCCTTTATTGTTTAGGCCGTGGCCTTGCATTCCTTAGGAAATTAAGGGTTTATCATCTTAAACCGGGGGATTCTTGTGAATTTCGTTATAAGCCGGGGTATTCTTGTAAATTTTATTAAGTTTGGTATCTTCTTGCCCTTAGCTGTTTAGGCCGTGGCCTTGCCCTTCTTAGGAAGTTAAGGATATTCCTATAGCTTTATTATCTTAAGCCGGGTCTTTCCTATAATAAAGTCTCTTAAGAGTATTAAGGGGGCCATAGCCTTGCCCTTCTTAGGAAATTAAGGTTATTTCTATAGCTTTATTATCTTAAGCCAGGTCTTCTTTATAATAAAGTTTCTTAAGAGTATTAAGGGCTTTTTAATCGCTTTTAGAAATTTTTCCTATTAGGTTTTATGGTTCTAGTTAAGGGTTAATATTTAAGATATTAACGAGATCTTTAGAGGCATTTAATCTTAATCCTCTAGCTATCTTAACGCTATTATTATTAAGGTAATTACAAAGGGTATACCTAAGGTTGTTATTACTTTTATTAAATGTAGCCTTAGTTTAATTTTTATAATCTTATTAGAAGTTAATAAAAAGATTATGACCTTTCCCTTAGTTAAGAATATAGTAGTTAATTATATAGGCAATCTGGTTATTAATTTGTTATTTAGTAGCCGTTTTTACATTAATATTCTTAACTAGCTTAGTTTAGTTCTATATTAGGATTAAGTAGTATTTATAAAGCTTTTAGGGTAGGGTACTCTTTAGAAGTTCTCTACTATAGATATCCTTTTAGAGTTATTTATTAAAATCATCTGTTTTTCCTTAGCTTAATAACATCTTAGTATTTTAAGTTAGGCTTTGTGTTTAGTACTAATTAAAGTAGTTAGCATTAGTTAATTCTCTGTAAATAACGGTAAAGATCTGGTTTTAATTATAAACAAGTAATAGTTAATAATAAGGGAGAAGATTTATAAGACTTAAGTCTTCTTATTATTATAAATAAGTAGTAAAAGTTAATAATTAAAGAAATAATCCTTTAGTTAGTATAATATTAGAATTTCTTATAGTTATATAAGTAAAAACGTTTAGATAAGTCTTTTCTATATATAACCTAGTAAATTCATAGTTATTAGCAACTACTAATTAGTGTTAGTAATGCATAGGTTATAGGTATGCTATAGCATAAATATAAGGGGGGGGGTAATCTAATAATTAATTTATTTATATATTCTAAAGGGAAGAGAAGCAGGCTATAATACGGAGGTATGGTGTTGTGGCTACATTACAGCCCTAGGTTACATAACCTATAATCCAGCTAATTAGGGTATATGCATTTTGTATGTAACCCATAATTCCTGGTTAATGCGGCGTACCCCTTCCATCCTCTATACGAGCGATTCCAACATAAATAAAATAGGTATTAAACTTAATAATCTTAAGAATCTTCTAATTTAAGGAGACAAAAAGGTACCTATTATTAGGAAATAGGAATATCCTTAGTAAACAGCTAGTTTTTAAGAACCTGCTATCTTTATGCTTTTTAAAACTAAAATTTATTAACTTTATTACTAATTTAGTTATCTATTAATAAACTAATTAAATAACCTTCTTACTAGGGCTGGTAAAGAATTTAATAAAGCTAATATAAGAAAGATTATATATGCTTGCTATTAATGCCAGATAAATGCAAAAGCTTTAAGTAGATTTAAATTCACTCTTAAAGATAATCTTAAATTTAATTATAAGGTTCTTATTAATATTATATAAATTAATAAGAAGCTAGTCTTATATATTATAAATTCAGTAATATTATTTTAAGCTGCCTGCTTTCTTAGACCCTAATAATAAAAAGCTTAAGATATCTAGAATGCCCTTAAAGAGTGCTAAATTAATATATATCTTAAACCCCTAGACTAGATAGTTTATAATACTAAAAGAAATTTTGCTTTTAGTAAATTTAGGTATTTAGCTTAACTATTATTAATTAATATTAATAAAGTCCCTATTAAGGCTTATAATAGTATTAAAAAACTTAAGTAATACTATACCCCTCTTTATAAAGTATGTAATATTATTAAGACCAAAGCTAATGGTTTTCTCCTAAAAGAGCAGATACTTTAAATAGCTATTAAAGCAGTTAATAACTCTGCTAGTCTAAATAGCCTTATCTCTACCCTCTTAGTCTTTAGAACCTATTTAAGACTAATAAATAATTTTGCTTTAAGTTTTACTATTACTTAAAGAGCTAAAATACTCTAAAAAGCAATAAATAAAGTAAGATATAGTCTTATAAGGCACTAAGTCTATAATGCTCTTAATACCTATAATAGCTTAATAACCCTACTTATATAT
The DNA here is from genome assembly GCA_000222935.2 of Aciculosporium take MAFF-241224. Taxonomy (NCBI): domain Eukaryota; kingdom Fungi; phylum Ascomycota; class Sordariomycetes; order Hypocreales; family Clavicipitaceae; genus Aciculosporium; species Aciculosporium take. The sequence goes on along the minus strand of AFQZ01000147.1, from coordinate 7,681 downwards.
ACTCTTTCTTTAAATTCTAATATATAAGTTTATTATAAAAAAGGCAAATAAACTAGCCCTTATAAGCTTTTCTTAATAAAAGGAAAGACTTATATTATTAAGATGCCTTATAGCCCTATAAAATTTCAGTCTATAATTATTAAACTAAATATAACCTTACTAAAGGTAAAATCTTCTTATAAAGAAGACCTGGTTTAGGATAATAAACCCTTAATTTCCTAAGGAAGGCAAGGCTATAGCCTAAATAACTAAGGGCAAGAAGACGCTAAACCTAATGAAAATTATAAAACTCCCCCTAACCTTACGACTCTAATTAATAATATAATAACCCTAATATAAATAGGACGTGAAAGACTCTAAAAACACCCTTAAGCAAAGGCTTTTCTTACTAAGAAAGAAAAGGCTGATTTTTAACTTATTATTAACCTTTATATGCAAGGAAAAATTACTATACCTAAAGAACCTTTTAAACTTTCTAATAAAGCAGAAATTAATGCTTTACTAGCTAGAAATATGTTTAAATTTGTAAAATTTAACCTGTAAAAGCATGGAGGCAAAAGACTTTTTAGCTTACGGATAGTAAGAGAAATTAAAGGTAAAATAACTAACTCCCCTTATAAAAAATCGTAATATATTATTTAAGGCTATAGTAATTAAGGAAAAGAGGTTATTCTTATATAGTCCCTAATAATTTAAAGAGCTAGTTAGAGGCTTATTATTACCCTTGCTCCCTTATTAAAAAAGAAAGGCATTATGGTTTGGCTTAAAGATATTACCTAGGTATATATAAAATTATAAACAAAGCTAAATTGTATGATTCTTACGAAGTTTCCTATATAAATCGCACATCTCTACCTGCTAAATGTTATTATAGTTATAATTAAGCCGCTATATAGAATAGTAAAGGCTGGCATATATTAGTAGTTAATATACTTTAATTATTATTATTTAAAGCTTTAAATAATTACCTCTACCTATAACCTATGTCTCCTTATTTCTTTAAAGGAAAGCTTATGTTTTAGAATTATTAATAATGGTTTCACAGGGTACGATATGCTGTAGCAATAACATGGGGGGGGTAACAAAGGTCTGATTTCTATATTATGGTTATAATTATCTAAAGAGAAAAGGGGGGGATAATATAGAAGTATAGTGTTGTAGCTATAGTACTGCCCTAGGTTATATAACATAGTAATCTAGCTAATTAAAGCATATATATTATGCATATAACCTATAATTTCCAGATACTATCATGTATCCCTTCCATCCTCTAAACGAGCGATTATAACACTTACAAACTCTCTCTTTGTTAAAAAAGAGGAATTGCTCCAAAACACGTAAAAATAAATCCGTAAAAATCAACAAATAAGCAAAAATCAACAACGCCGCAATACATACGAAATATTACCTAAATGAATAACTTTTCTTAGTTTAGAGCATTCTTAAAGCCCCTTAAATCAATTGCATTTAGATTTATTAAATTTAAACTCTTTATTATGCGCTTAATTTAATACTAAATTTAGTGGCAAATTTATCCTAAGTAGCTTTAGCTTTGGTTTTAATACTTAACACCGGTCTTTTTACCTAACCTTCTACTTAGATTTAAGCCTTATTCTTAGTTATAAAGGTCTTAAGGCTTTTATTTAAAGAGGCCTTTATTATTACATTAGTAAGGTTATTATTACTATTTATTTATTAGATTTCTGCGATTTTCCTTTGCTTCTATAACTGTTATAATACTATAATATTAATTATAAGCCTTTTCTCCTTTATAGTGCCTAACTTAGTAATACACTTATATAATAAGAATAAGTTAGTACATATTATAATTAGAATATTCAGCTTGTTTAATTAATTAGTAATAATGCTTAAAGTTATACTTATTATATAAGTAATATTAACTTCTTAGACTATTTTATATAGCTTTAATACTAAGGTACTTCTTATAACTCTTTTAGATTTTATAGAGCTATAGGTTATAATATTGCCTATAAGCGTGAATTTAAAGGCATTAATATTCTTTTCCTCATTACTAAGAATAATTATATAGCTAAGCTATAAGCTAAGGTCTTTATTATTTATAAAGAAGCCGTTGATAAAAACATAGAGAAAGGTATTTTTTAGTAAAAGAGGTATATATTAAAGTTTACAGTCCTAATTATTAATTTGCTTTCTAAGCCTTTTATTAAGCTTTATTATATTGTTAGGTTCTGGTTATTAATTTTAGGCAGTAATAGAAAGATTATAAGAGGCTTTAGGTTAGTAAATAAGAGCAATATATATATCTTAAGCCCTCTGCTTAATATATTAAGCTTAATTATCCTAGTTAACTTCTAATAGCTTCTTTCCTTATGTCTTTTATTATAAAAAGATGGTATTATTATTAGCTTTACTTAAAATGCAACTATTAAACATTAATAGTATTAATTTCTCTAGGTATTGCTTTAGCTTTATAAGAAATCCAGCATTTTTTAACTTAACTTCTTTATAATTAAAGAATTTAGTATTGCTAAGGCCTAATGTGTTATTAGTCTGCATTTTAATAATTCTAAAATAAGAGCTTTTCTTTAAAGAAATAAGAAGATATAGGTTATAGGTAAAGGTAATTATCTAAAGCTTTTAACAATAATAATTAAAATACGTTAACTGCTAATACATGCCTGCTTCTACGATTTCATAAAGCAGCTTTATTATAATTATAATAACATTTAGTAAGTAGAGGTATATAATCTATACTAGAAGCTTTATAAGGATTGTGCAATTAAGCTTTATCTGTAACTATACATATGCTTAGGTAATATCCCTTAACTAAGCCATAATGCCTTCTTTTTTTAATAATAAAGCAAAAGCAATAATAAGCCTCTAACTAGCTCTTTAAATTATTAGGAACTATATAAAGATAACCTGTTTCCTACGGTTGCTATGGCCTTAAATAACATATTATAATTTTTTATATAAAGAATTAATTACTTTACCCTTAATCTTACGTACTATTTATAAACTAAAAAGTCTCTTACTTTTATGCTTTTAAGGGTTAAATTAAACAAATTTAAATATATTTCTTGCTAGTAGAGTATTAATCTTAGCCTTGTTAGAGAGTTTAAAGGGTTCTCCAGGCATAGTAATCTTTCCTTGCATATAAAGGTTAATTATAAGTTAAAAATTAGCCTTTTCTTTCTCTATAAGGAAAACTTCTAGTTAAGGGTATTTCTAAGGTCTTTTATATTTTCTTTATAGTGGATTTATAGGATTGTTAGGGGAAGTCTTATAAATAATTTTATTAATCTAGTCTGGGTTGTTTAGGCCTATGCCTTGCTCTTCTTAAAAAGTTAAAGCTATTCCTATAGCTTTCTTATTTTAAGCTTAGTTATCCTTATAAGAAGTATTTACTTTTAGTAACGTAATATATAGTTTAATAACTATAGATTAAAACTTTATAAGGCTATAAGGCATCTTAATAATATAAGTCTTTCCTTTTATTAAAAGAAGCTTATATAGGCTAGTGTATTTATCTTTCTTATAATAAACTTATATATTAAAGTTTAAGGGAAGATTATATATTAGTAGGGTTATTAGGCTATTTTAAGTATTAAGGGCATTATTAACTTAGTGCCTTATAAGACTGCGTCTTACTTTATTTATTGCTTTTTAAAGTATCTTAGCTCTTTAAGTAACTATAAAGCTTAAGGGGGAATTATTTATTATCCTTAAATAGGTTTTAAAGACTAAAAAGGTAGGAATAAGGCTATTTAGGCTAGTAAAGTTATTAATTACTTTAATAGCTATCTAAAGCATTTGCTCTTTTAAAAGAAAATTATAAGCTTTAGTCTTAATAATATTATATACTTTTTAAAAAAAGGCATAATATTACTTAAGTTTTCTAATACTATTATATGCTTTAATAGGGACTTTATTAATATTAATTAATAATAGTTAAGCTAAATACCTAAATTTACTAGAAGTAAAGTTTTTTCTAGTATTATAAACTATCTAGTTTAGGGGTTTGAGATATATATTAATTTAATATTCCTTAAGGGCATTCGAGATATCTTAAGCTTTTTATTATTAAGGTCTAAAAAAGCAAGTAGCTTAAAATAAAGTTACTAAGTTAATAATATAAAGGACAGGCTTTTTATTAATTTATATAATATTAATAAGGACCTTATAATTAAATTTAAGATTATCTTTAAGGGTAAACTTAAATCTACTAAGAGCCTTAGCATTTATTTAGTATTAGTAATAAGCATATGTAATCTTTCTTATGTTAGCTCTGTTAAAATCTTTACTAGCTTTAGTAAGAAGATTATATAATTAGTTCATTAAAGGGTAGCTAAATTAATAATAAAGTTAGCAAATTTCTGCTTTTAAGAGTATAAAGACAGCAGGTTCTTAAAAACTAATTATTTACTAAGAATATCCTTATTTTTAAATAATAGTTACTTTCTTTTTTCCTTAAATAAGGAGGTTCTTATAATTATTAAGCTTAATACCTATCTTATTTATATTTATAATAAAATATAAAAAAGGCATAGCACTATTAAGAATATAAAAAGAAATTATACTAAAGATTATAAGAAGCTTTAAAATGCTATTTAAGGTTACACTTCTAGCACTAAAGTTAATAGTTCTCTAGTTAGAAAAAGGCTTAATTATAAGGTCTATTATAAGGTATATTAAGGCTTTAACTTAACCTTAGCTAGTAGTTAAGATTCTGGCTGCTTTAGTATTTAGGACGATACTATAAAACGTTTCTATAATATATTATAAATCCACAAAAAATACCTGCTATTATATGGTTTTATTAGTATTATGATTATAAGGGTCTTTAATAAATAATGTATGTTTAAAGGAGTTATCTTATAGGAAATTTACAGTTAAGGTAGAAAAGAAAGGGGAATTAGGTGCTTATATAAAGAAAGTTATAAATATAAGGGTTTCTTATGCTTTTTTATTGCTTTATGCCTTTTCTTCTTTAAAGGCAATAAATACTACGTTTTAAGTAGCTTTTTTATATTTATTCTTATTACTACTATCCATAGGTAATAACTCTTTATTTTTACCTTTAAATACTTATAAGAATACATAAAATTAGTATTTAAAAGGAGGGGATTTATACCTTTAGTTATTTTATTAAGTTTCTTTTACTTTCTTTTATTTAGAAATAAAATGGTTAGTTAACTAATATCCTTCTTTATAATAAATAAAGTATTTCTTAGATCTAGCTTTATTTTAGGCTTAGAAAGCTTATAAATATTATTAGTTAGTAAACAAGACTATATTAGTGCTTAGGGTAGTGTTTTAAGGTTAATACTTTCTTTCTCTTATAATATATTAGCTTGTAAATGATTTTGAAACAGGTTCTATTATATCCTTTATTATAAGGCATCGGTAAATATTACTAATTATGCCTTTATAAGTATTAGTTTAAATGTAATTATTTAGTTAAATTTAGGGCTATTTTAAATAGATATTTCCAGTTAGTACCTAAGGATTATATCTTTCTTAGAAGGGTAATAAAGACTATTAAATAGGTCTAAGAGCTATTAAATTATTAATTCTAAATATTTAAGTTTAGTCTTTATTAGATTTTTAGCTATAATATAATAAAACTTTATCTCTTAAAATTATATCTAGTATAATTTTTAATTTTCTTTAGTCTTAAAGTTTTCCTTTATTTACTTAGTTATTATATTAAATAAAACAAGTCTTTTACTAAATTTCTTAAGGTAATACTTATAGATATTACCTATAAGCATTATTAATAGTATAAACAGGTATAACTTAGGGGAAATTCTTTATACTATATAAATATCCTTAAAGATTAGGACTTTTAAATATATAAAGTTAAAAAGTGCTTTAAAATACTTATTTTCCTTATTATAAACTCTAGTAAGAGAGTTTAAGGCTTTTTAGTCTATATTAGTAATTTCCTTTATAATAGTTTACTCTTTTAAAGGAAAGGGGATTATTATTTCTATTATTATTTCTTTAGTAGGAGGGTTAAAAGGGTTAGGAGGGTTAGGGTAAGGTGAGGTTATTATTAATATTATTATATTAATAGTATTGTTTCCTGTTAGGAGCTTTTTATTAAAAAAGAAAATAGAATTATCTATACTAATTAAATTAGTAAGTATCTAGTTAATTAGTCTTTATAATCCTTTTTATATATTAATTCCTTAATCTTAAAGAATATCTTAAAGTACTTATTAGACCTTAAAGGTAATATTCTTAAAAATATTAGCATTTTATTCTTTAAAGTTTTCTTAATATATAAATAAAAACCTAGTACCTTATTAGTTACTAGATTTATACTAGTTAATATAATAGGTAAATTTATTATAAAGTTTAGAAGTTATAGCTTTTTTAGGGTTAATTTCTTTATTAGCTTTAGCTTATTTCTCTATAAAGTATTTAAAATACTTTTAGAGTTTTATAAGAAGGGAGTCTTAAATAGGTTAATTAGCTTTAGTTGTAAAAGTTAAAGCTATTTTTAGTATTTTTCTCTATAAATGATAGTGAAGAAGATACTTTAATTATAAACTAGTAATAAATTAATAATAAGGGGTAAATTCTATAAAAAAACTTCTTAATAATTATAAATAAGTAGCAAAAGTTAATAATAATAAAAAAAGTTGCTTTTAGGTAGCATAAACAACGGATTTTATATAATTAATTAATAAGTGCGTTATATTAAAAGTTTATCTCTTTTATTAATTCCTAGCTAATCTATAGTTATAATAACCACTAATTAGTAATGGTTTTTGTTGGAATCGCTCGTCTGGAGGATGGAAGGGATATACGATAGTAACCGGAAATTATGGGTCATACACATAATATGTGTGCCCTAATTAGCTAGATTACTATGTTATGTGACCTAGGGCAGTACTATGGCTATAATACTACACTTCCGTATTATCCCTCTCTTTTCCCTTTAGATAATTATAACTATATAAAAATCAGACCTTTGTTACCCCCCCCTGTGTTATTACTATAGCAATCGTACCCTGTGAAACTATTACTAATTAGTAGTTATTATAACCACAGATTAGTAAGGAATTAATAGAAGAGACAAACCTCTAATATAACGCACTTATTTATTTAATTACGCAGAATCCATTGTTTATGCTACTTAAAAGCAACTTTTTCTATTATTATTAACTTTTACTACTTGTTTATAATTATTAAGAAAGTTTCTTTGTAGAATTTACCCCTTATTGTCGACTTTTACTACTAGTCCATGATTAAAGTATTTTCTTTACTATTTATCACGGAGAAAACCCTGAAAATGGCTTTAACTTCCACTACTAGAGCTAATTAACCTATTTAAGACTTCCTTTCTGTAAAACTCTAAAAGTATTCTAACTACTTTATAGATGTCGGAATCGCTCGTATGGATGATGGAAGGGGTACGCTGCATTAACCAGAAATTGTAAGTCGCACACAGAATGCACATACTTTAATTAGCTTGATTACAGGTTATGTAACCTGGGGCTATAACGTAGCTACAACACCATACCTCCGTATTATAGCCTGCTTCTCTTCCCTCTTAGAATATATAATAAATTAAATTAAATTACCCCTCCCCCTTTACTACTTTATTGCAGCTATATTGGATAGTAACCTTATTGTAAGGTATAGCTAGATATAAGAAGGCACGCCTAATAATACCTAAAACTATCCC
>AFQZ01000148.1:0-73787 GCA_000222935.2 Aciculosporium take MAFF-241224 | reverse complement strand
CTAGTAAAGTAAAGGCTATAATTAAGTGTATTTAAAGCTAGATAGCTATAGGTAGGGTTAGTAATATAAATATTATATTTACTAGCCTTTTTATTTCTTTATAAGGCCTGTCCCCCTACTATATATATATATAGCTAGGGCGCGGCTTGCCCTAGTAGGTCTCTGTACCCTTACGCTCTTGTTTCGTAACTCTCCTGATAAATACTATTTAAAAGTATTTTTTATTTTTATTTTATATAAAATTCTTATATTTAGTTTTAGCCTTTTATATAAAAAGCTTTATAATAGCTTTTTCATATATAAGTATTTTTTAAGCTTTAATTATAGTTTTAAGTTAATATAAATAATATTCTTAATAAGGTAGTTATTTTAATTTAGCTAATTATAATTAAAATTAATAATAAGGTACTTTTATTATTATTATTTAAATTTAAACCTAAATATTAAGATTTATAACTCTTAGAAATTTAAATTATTATTTTTATTTAAAAATATAACTTATTAGCTATAAATCTATTTAAACCTTTATGTTGGAATCGCTCGTCTGGATGATGGAAGGGATACACGATAATGACCGGGAATTGTAGGTCACACGCGTAATGCGCATGCCCTGATTGGCTGAATTACTTATTATGTAACCTAGGGTAGTACTATAGCTATAATACTATAACTTCTGTATTATCTCCTTCTTTTCCCTTTATTAGATAATATAAATAATCAAACCTTTATTATCCCCCCCCTTTTATATTATAGTATAATTATACTCTGTAATCCTAATACTAATTAGTAGTTACTATAACTATAAATTTACTAAGTAAATACTAAAAGAGAAAATATTTAATATAATATACTTATTTATATAAAATCTGGTGTTTATACTATATAAAAGTAACTTTTTTTATTATTATAAACTTTTACTACTTATTTATAATTATTAAAAAGTTTCTTTATAAAATTTATCCCTTATTGTTAAATTTATTATTAGTTTATAATTAAAGTATTTACTTTATTATTATTATTTATAAACAAAATACTAAAAATAGCTTTAACTTTTACTACTAAAGCTACTTAATTTATTTAAAACTCTTTTCTTATAAAACTTTAAAAGTATTTTAAGTATTTTATAAAGAATTAAGCTAAAGCTAATAATAAAATTAACCTTAAGAAAGCTATAACTTTTAAACTTTATAATAAATTTACTTATTATATTAATAAGTATAAATTTAGTAACTAAAAGGGTATTAAACTTCTCTTTATATACTAAGAAAACTTTAAAAAATAAAATACTAATATTTTTAAAAAACTTACCCTTAAAGTTAAATAAATACTTTAAGATCTCCTTTGAAATTAAGAAATTAATATATAAAAAGAATTATAAAAACTAATTAATAAGGTACTTATTAATCTTATTAATATAAATAATTTATCTTCTTTTTTAATAAAAAACTCTTAATAAAAAATAAAAATATTAATATAATAACTTTATAATAACTATATCCAACTCTTTTAATCCCCTCTCTTTAGCTATAAAAATAATATCCCATCCCTTAAAAGAATAAATTATATTAAAAGAAATTACTAATATAGATTAAAAAGCCTTAAATTTTCTTAATAAAATTTATAAAAAAAAAAAATATTTTAAAATACTTTTTAACTTTATATATTTAAAAGTCTTAATTTTTAAGGATATTTATATAATATAAGAAATTTCCTTTAATTTATACTTATATATACTATTAATAATACTTATAAGTAATACTTATAAGTATTATCTTAAGAAATTTAATAAAAAACTTATTTTATTTAATATAATAATTAAGTAAATTAAGAAAAACTTTAAAACTAAAGAAAATTAAAAGTTTTACTAAATATAATTTTAAAAAATTAAATTTTATTATAATATAATAAAAAATCTAATAAAAACTAAACTTAAATATTTAAAATTAATAATTTAATAACTCTTAAACCTTTTTAATAATTTATATTATTCCTTTAAAAAAATATAACTCTTAGGTATTAACTAAAAATATTTATTTAAAATAGCTTTAAATTTAATTAAATAATTTATATTTCAACTAATACTTATAAAGGTATAGTTAGTAGTATTTACTATTACTTAATAACTAAAAATATAATAAAATCTGTTTTAAAATTATTTATAAGCTAATAAATTATAAAAAAAAGTAAGCCTTAACCTTAAAATACTACTCTAAATACTAATATAGTATTATTTACTAATTAATAATATTTATAAGTTTTTTAACCTTAAAATAAAGCTAAATTGAAAAAAATCCTTCATTTATTATAAAAAAATATTAATTAATTAATTATTTTATTTTTAAGTAAAAGAAAATAAAAGAAACTTAATAAAATAATTAAAGATATAAATCCCTTTCTTTTAAATACTAATTTTAATTATTTTTATGAGCCTTTAAAAGTAAAAATAAAAAGTTATTACTTTTAAATAATAATAATAAGAATAAATATAAAAAATCTATATAAAATATAGCCTTTATTACTTTTTAAAAAAAAAGTATAAAGTAATAAAGAGTTATAAAAAACCCTTATATTTATAACTTTTTTATATAAGCATTTAATTTCTTTTTCTTTTTCATTTTAACTATAAATTTCCTATAAGATAATACCTTTAAATATATATTATTTATTAAAGACCCTTATAATTATTGTTGGAATCGCTCGTATGGAGGATAGAAGGGATACGCTACATTAACTAGGAATTATAGGTTATATATAGAATGCACACACTTTAATTAGCTGGATTATAAGTTATATAACCTAGGGCTGTACTATAGCTATAATACTACACCTTTGTATTATAGCCTGCTTTTTTCTCTTAGAATATATATAAATAGATTATTAACTTTATTACCCCATTCCTTTACTACTTTATTATAGCTATACTAGATAGTAACCTACACATTACTAATACTAATTAGTAGTTGCTAATAACTATAGATTTGCTAGGTTATATATAGAAGAGATATATCTAAATGCTTTTACTTATATAACTATAAGGAATTTTAATATTATACTAACTAAAAAATTATTTCTTTAATTATTAACTTTTACTACTTATTTATAATAATAATAAGACTTAACTCTTATAGATCTTTTTACTTATTATTAACTATTACTTATTTATAATTAAAACCAGATCTTTACTATTATTTACAGAAAATCAACTAATGCTAACTGCTTTAATTAGTACTAAATACAAAGCTTAACTTAAAATACTAAAAATATCTTTAAGCTAAGGAAAAATAAATGATTTTAATAAACAGCTTTAAAAGGATGTTTATAAAAGAGAACTTCTAAAGAGTACCCTTCCTTAAAAGCTTTATAAACACTGCTTAATTCTAACCTAAAATTAAACTAAGTTAGTTAAAAATATTAATATTAATATAGCTACTAAACAATAAATTAATAACTATATTGGCTATATAATTAACTACTATATTCTTCACTAAGGAAAAGGTTATAACCTTTTTATTAATTTCTAATAGGACTATAAAAATTAAACTAAGAATGCTTTTAATATAAGTAATACTAACCTTAAGTATACCTTATATAACTACCTTAATAACAATAGTGTTAAAACAGCTAGAGGATTAAGGTTAAATATCTTTAAAAATCTTATTAATATCTTGAATATTAACCCTAATATGGATTATAAACCTTTACTAGAGAAATTAACTAGGAAAGGAAAAGAGACTTAATAACTTAAACTTTCTAATAATAAGAATTCTAATAATAATAAAGATTTTTATAATAATTCTACTAAACTTAGTCTAATTGACAAAAACACCGCAGATACGACGCAGTATTACGCCTAAAACGGAAAAGAAGCACAGAATCAGATTCCTTATTATTAATTACCCTCCCTAGTAATAGCGTATTATATAAGGGAAGTAAGCAGTATAAAAGGTATAATAATTAATAAATTTTTATATAAATCTATAACTAATAAAGGATAAGGCACTACTTAAAAAGAAATATAGTATTAAGAAGAGAATCCTAGAGTAATAGTAGTATAGGAAAAACTAAAGAATAAAATAAAATTACTAAAGAAATTAATAATAAAAGTTATTCTAAAAATAAAAATAATAAAAGTATAAGCTTTTATTAGAACTATTATATAAATTACTATAAATATAGGAGGGGAAATAGCCTAAAAAAGAACTAGTATAGGAGGCCTACAGGCTTTAATTATAAAAGCGGTTAATAATAAGGTAGAAACCATAGTTAAAAAGGCAGTTAAGGAGGTAATAAAGGCTATTCCTAGGACTAAATTAGTAGTTAGAGGGACTTAAGTAACTATTATAGCTTATAAAGCTATAGGGCAGAATATAATAATCCCTTTAGCCTAAACAGAGGGTATAGTAATACTAGCTTACTATTACTAGAAAGTAATAGTAAAGGGAAACACTATTAGTAAGGTAGTTAGGAACAGATTACTAAAGGAGATTATAAAGGTAGTAAACAGAGCTATTAGCATAAAGGAAGCAGTAGTAGCATACTAATTATAAAGCAAAAACATAGTTATTATATTTACTAAAGTAGGGAGGAAATAAAAGGAAAACACAGCCTAGGTAAGAGTTGCCTTTAGATCTAAGGCAGAAGTAAATAGGAAGATATTTAGTATAATTATTAAGGGATTCCTAATATAATTAATAAACCATATTATAACTAAGGATATAAGGAAGAACATTAAAAAGGAAAATAGTTTAAATACAGTAAAGATAATAGTATAAAAGCTAAAGGGAATAATAATAAGGGCACTACTAGTAGTTAGTATTAAGGGCACTAAGGCAGCGAACTGCCTATACTATAGGGAAATAGTATACTAAGCAGAGATTTTTAATGCTAAGCTATATAACAAAATAATCCACCTAAAGCAATATTATAACTATTATAAGATTAGGCATATTACTAAGCACTATAAGGAGAAAGTAAGATATAGTAGGTATGCTGCTAAAAAACACCCTAAGGGAGAGAGGACTTACCTAATATTAATAGGTAAGGTATAGGAGAGATGCTTAAATTATATAGGGGTATATTTAGCATAGTCTTAGCTGTGCTTAGTAAGTAATAATAAATAGTAGTAGGCTAGGGAGGCTTATGCTATAAAGCTGCTATTCTTCTATAGCCATTAGTTAGAGGTTATAACGGCTACTATAGGTAAGGGTTATTATAAAGAAGAGACTAGGGGACTAACAGAGAGACAGCTAAGAGAAAGGAGCATATAACTAAGGGGCCTTTTTATAAGATAAACCTATAAGCTATAATTAGGACAATAAAAACCAGCAAAGGAAGGCATAATACTAGCCTTTTTATAACTAACTAAAGGGCAAAACAATACCAGAGCTAGCCTAACCAGGGTGCTTTAAAGCATATAATAAAGTATATAATTAAGGTTATATACTAGAATATATAGAAGAAAAGCAATCTAGTATATCTAGTATTAAGGCATGGCATTAGCCCTAAGGTATTAGCCATTTAGAACTAGAAGGTTATAATAGTATACTGCTAAATCTATCTTAAGAGCACTATATATTAGCAATATACAGTAAAAGAATAGTAATTTATATATATTAAAAGGTTAAGACAGGACTTTAGACTATAAGAAAAGAGAAGGATTAAGATAATATTAAGCTATATAAAGTAGAGGTATATAACATCTATTCCCTGGCTTATAAAAGGGAATAGCAAACGCCTTTATAATACTTTACTAATACCTAGGTAAAGGGCTAGAGTGTGTTTATAGGGGACTTTAACTAATACCACCCCTTATAGGATAAATTTAGCTAAACCTCTTAAGGGCATAATAAGATGTTAGAATTTATAATAAGGTAGTAACTTAGCCTAGCTATGCTGTTTAGGGAAGTAATAAGGAGAGAATATAGTAGCAGGGATAGTACTATTAACCATATGTGGACTACTTACAACATTAGTATTAAATTCATTAAGCTAGTAGAAATCGCTAGATCTAACCATATGCCTTAGCTTATTAGTATTAAAATAAGTAAGGAATTAAGCAACAGCCTAGGGTTAGTCTGGGGTTAGAGAACAGTAGATAAGAACCTTATTATAGCAGAGGCTTTAAATAAGCTTAAAAAGGAAGGGTTAGAGCTTCTACTATATAACCAGCAGGAAATTAATAACTATGTATAATAGCTTACTTAATAGCTTATAGAGATAGCTAATATAGTAGCACTTAAACGACCTTAAGGGCATAGTAAACTATAGCCTTAGTAGAATAAAAGGGTAAAGAATATAATAGTAAAGGTAAGATATGCTAATAGGCAGTGGTAGTAATAACAAATATAAGAATCATAGCAGGCCTTAACAGAAGCTATAGAAAAACAGGATTATATTATCTTAGAGGAAAAGAAAAGCAGTTAGTAATAAGTAGTTAGTAAGTTATCTAGGTCTAAAGGGAGCCTCTAGACCTTAGAGCGCTAGGCCTGGCTATAAAGTAGACTTTCTCCTAAGATATAACAGGTCTTACTACTAACTTAGCTAGGAGATAATAGCAAGGAGGAGATAGTAAAGGTTATATATAAGGGTAAGGCAAAGGCATTTATAAAGAGGTTCTTTCCTTTATTTATAGCTAGAGCTTTAAGTCTAGAAATAAAAGTAGAGATAAAATACTATAGTAATAATTAGGTGGTTTTTATGTTTATAAAGGAGGAAATTAGAGAAGTTATAAAGAATATAGTAAGTTAAAAAGCCTTAAGGCCGGACAAGCTACTAATAGGTTTCCTTAAGCTATATAAAGAAGCTCTAATATTGTATTTAACATGCCTTATAAATACATGCTATGGTTTAGGACACTATCCGGCCTTCTTCTAGCAAGCAAAGGTAGTAGTTCTATATAAACCTAGGAAAACCCCTAAGGAGTTAGGCAGACTAGGGGGGTAAAGGCCGATATTACTATTAAATATAATAGGAAAAGTAATTAAGAAAGCTATTATAAGGAGTATTACTACTAAAGCAAAGGAAGGCTATATACTACTAAATATATAAATAAGCAATAGGGCTAGTAGGTTAATAAAAATAGTACTAAGCATACTAAAAGAGGTTATAAGGATAGCATAGTATTACTAGGGAATAGTATTATTACTATAGCTAGATATTACTAGGGCATTTAATACTATTAGCTATAAATAATTAATTTACACTATAAAGGAGTTAGGACTACTAGGGTAAATAGCTAGATAGGCACAGGGCTTTATGTTAGAAAGAAGAGTATAATTAGCATTTAACAGACATATTACTAAGGAAATCTAAGTTACTATAGGGGTTCTATAAGGATTGCTAGCATCTCCTATTCTCTTCCTGCTTTATATTATACCATTATATTAAAAACTAGCAGCAGCGGAATTAATATTAATGTTAGGGTTCTTAGATAATATAAACATTATAGTATATAGAAAAACGGCAGAGAAAACTAAAGTATAACTAAAAAGAGCCTAGAAAATATATAAGGAGTAGTTAAAGGAGTATAAGCTAAGGTTTAACCTAAAGAAGAGCAAGCTAATGTACTTTATAAGGAAGAAGCAGGTAATTATAATAATAATTTAACTTAAAAGAACAATAATACAACCAACATAATTAGCATAATTCCTAGGGGTTTAGATTTACTAGAAGCTTTATTAGTTAACCTATATAAAGAAGGTAAATGCTAAATTATTATAGCAGAAGTTAGCACTTATAGTGCTAGCTATATTTATATAAGGATACTACTAAAGTGTATAAGATCCCTTTATATATAGGTAATAAGAAGTATAATAGCTTATAGAGCTAGGATATACTATACCTATAGTAAGTTAAAAAAAGTAGCATAAGGGGTAGTAAAGGTATTTATAAGGGAATAGAATAAATACTTAAGGCAGGTTATAAGGGCATATAAGGCAACGCTAGTAATACTCTTAGAGATAAAAGCAGCAGTACTACTAGTAAATCTGTATCTTAATTACATTAAGCAATAATTTTACTAAAGACTTAAGGATAGTAGTATAGGCAAGAAGATATAATAGGCATATAATTTAATAGTATTATAGCTATAATACTAAGGAAGAGGCTGCTAATGTAATTACTATAAGGCGTTTTCTAATGCTCCCCCCCCCTCCCTAGTAGCCTTATAGCTAGATAGGAATTAGAGAGGGAGTGGGAAAAACAGTAGATATAGCAAAGGCATAAGGCTTAAGTAAGAAGAGAACAGGCAAAAATAATAGTAATAAATAAGGAACTTAACTTTAAGAGTATAAAAAAGATAGTAAGGCTTTATAATAGCCTGCTAAAGTATAAATTTATAGCCTTAGTATAGCTTTAAACAGAAAAGATAGGGCTAAATATCTTTCTTTATAACAGATAGGTACCTAAGGTAATATTACTAATATATTAATACTAGGGAGGAGATAAGGATATTTACTATCTTATCTTGTTATACCTAGAATATAACTATCTAAGGCTAATCCTAGTAGTGCCTATAATAAGAGACCTATAGAAACTTAGGGTAGTGCTTAATAATAAAAAGCTAGTACTAAATATTATAAAGTAGGTGCTCTTAACTAGGTAACTTTAGTAGTATAGGTTAGCAGAGGAGCTTTATGAGGCATAGTAAATATATAATATTAAGGCTAAGAAAGGGACTAAAGGTAATAAAAATAATAAAATAAAGGAGGAAAAGCTAGATTAAGAGGGGAGGTGCTTATAGGGGGTTTTTATTAATATACTAATCTTTTATATAAAGCACGACTATACTTCTGTTATTATCTATAGTTCCAGGGGAACTAGCAGATATCTTATACTAATAGTTAAAAACAATAAAGACTTTATATTAAAGGCTTAGTAGGAGCTATATAGAAGAATATAGGTTTTTTCCCCTATTTTAGGGTTTTTTCTATATTAAGAAGTTAGTTGATGAACTAGTTAGTAGCTCTAGCTACCTAGCGTACATGAATAATAATAAAGAATTTTATTTAATTAAAGACCCTTAACTAGAACTATAAAACCTAACCGGAATAATTTTTAATAGTAATTAAAAAGTCTTTAATACTCTTAAGAGACTTTATTAAAAGAAAGAATAATATTCTAGAGAAGTATATAACTTTATTAATAAGAAGTTACTATATTTTAAATAAAAATGTTCTTAAGCAGGAGTTTCCCCCTTACTTTACCTAAAAGCTTTTATTATTATACTTTAAGATAAAGCCTATATATACTTCCTTAAATACTTTAGAGTAAAGATAATTCTATTTAAGGAAATAACTTAGAATATGAGAAATTACTTTAAAATACCTGAGAATAAGAGCTTTTATAAAACATAATTTGCTAATCTATGCCTTTGCTATATTATTATAGAACATCTAATAAAGAATAAGTTAAATTGCTTAGAAATCCTTCTTAACTAACTTATAAAGATATTTAATAGCCTTTATAACCCTTTTAAATAAGATATAATTCTTTTTTATTAAGTATAATAAGTAATAAAAAACAATAATAATTTTTATAATATAAAATTTAGGAACGTGCCAACCTTTAAAGGATTTATTAGTAATCTTTAAAATTACCCCTTAGTAATAAACATACTACTAACCTTTATAAGTTAGTTATTAATAACTATTAATAACAATCTAAATGCCCTTATTGCCTAGTTTATAGACTAAAATACTAATATAGTAATGTTTATAGACTAACACTATTTATAAGCTATATATTATAAAAAACCTTAAGCTAGAATAAGCTTAAAGAAATGCTTTATATACTATAAAGAAGAATGCTAGTTAACTAATTATCTTACCTTTAAGTAAAAGAAAGCAAAAGTAACTTAATAGAATAATAGAAGATACTAAAAACTATCTTTTAAACACTAATACTATGCATTTCTATAGGTCTATAAGGGCAAATTAGCCTAACTTACTACTACTAATAATAATAGTAAGAATAAACATAAAAAAGCTGCTTAGAACGCTGCTTTTCTTACTACTAATAAAAAAGAGGAACTAGATAATAGAGAGGCCTGTAATACTCTCTTATTTATAATATTCTTTATATAAGCACTAAATTCCTAGCTCTTTTTAGTATTAACCATGAACTTCTTATAGAATAATGCTTTTAAACATGCTTTATTTCTTAAGAACCCCTATAACTATAATACTAATAAAACACCTTAATAATATATATATCTTATAAATATAAGATATATAGTGGATATATTTTATAGTATACTCCTGGATATAGGAGTATTAGGAATTTTAACTGCTAGCTAAGGCTAAGTTAATGCTTTAATAAAGATTATAAAGAACCTTATAATTAAGCATTTTTTTAATTAAAGAACTATTACCTTTAAAGCCGGTATTATAACTTTAACTAGTATTTTAAGGCTTTTAATGATTTTTAGTATAATAACTTTTTATATACTTAATAGTGCTATACTGTTTTTATATTTTATTATAAATATGGATAAAATAAGTGTTAAACTTAATAATCTTAAGAATTTTTTAATTTAAGGAGATAAAAAGGTACTTATTATTAAAAAATACAAATATCCTTAGTAAATAGCTAGTTCTTAAGAACCTGCTATCTTTATGCTTTTTAAAACTAAAATTCATTAACTTTATTACTAATTTAGCTATTTATTAATCAACTAATTAAATAACCTTCTCACTAGGGCTAGTAAAGAATTTAATAAGGCTAATATAGGGAAAATCACATATGCTTGCTATTAATGCTAGATAAATACAAAAGCTTTAAGTAGATTTAAGTTTACTCTTAAAGATAATTTTAAATTTAACTATAAGGTTTTTATTAATATTATGTAAATTAATAAAAAGCTAGTTCTATATATTATAGATTTAGTAATATTATTTTAAGCTGCTTGCTTTCTTAGACTTTAATAATAAAAAGCTTAAGATATCTAGAATACCCTTAAAAAGTGCTAAATTAATATATATCTTAAACCCCTAGACTAAATAGTTTATAATACTAAAAAGAACTTTGCTTTTAGTAAATTTAGGCATTTAGCTTAATTATTATTAATTAATATTAATAAAGTCCTTATTAAGGCTTATAATAGCATTGGAAAACTTAAGCAATATTATGCCCCTCTTTATAAAGCATATAATATTATTAAAACTAAAGCTAATAGCTTTCTCTTAAAAGAGTAGATACTCTAAATAGCTATTAAGGCAGTTAATAACTCTGCTAGTTTAAATAGCCTTATCCTTACTCTCTTAGTCTTTAGAACCTATTTAAGACTAATAAATAATTCCCCTTTAAGTTTTATTATTACTTAAAGAGCTAAATAACAACTTCGAGCTGACACTGCAGATACGATGCGGTATTATGCCTAAAACGAAAAAGAAGCATGGAATTAGATTCCTTATTATTAATTACCTCCCCTAGTAATAGTATATTATATAAGGGGAGTAAGTAATATAAGGGGTGTAATAATTAATAAATTTTTATATAAATCTGCAACTAATAAAGAATAAGGCACTACTTAGGAAGAAATACAGCACTAAGGAGAGAATCCTAGAGTAATAATAGTATAAGAAAAATTAAAGAATAAAATAAAATTACTAAAGGAATTAATAATAAAAGTTATTTTAAAGGTAGAAATAATAAAAGTATAAGCTTTTATCAGATCTTTTATATAAATTACTATAGATATAAGCAAGAAAATAGTCTAAATAAAAACTAGTATAGGAGGCCTATAGGCTTTAATTATAAAAGCAGTTAATAGTAAGGTAGAAACCATAGTTAAGAAGGTAGTTAAGAAGGTAATAAAGGCTATTCCTAGGACTAGAATAGTAGTTAAAGGGACTTAAGTAACTATTATAGCTTATAGAGTTATAGGGCAGAATATAATAATCCCTTTAGCCTTAATAGAGGGCATAGTAATACTAGCCTGCTATTACTAGGAAGTAATAGTAAAAGAAAACACTATTAGTAAGGTAGTTAGGAATAGAATACTAAGGGAGATTATAAAGGCAGTAAATAGCACTATTAGTATAGAGGAGGTAATAGTAGCATATTAACTATAGAGTAAAGATATAGTTATTATGTTTATTAAAGTAAGGAGGAAATAAAAGGAAAACACAGCCTAAGTAAGAGTTGCCTTTAGACCTAAGGCAGAAGTAAATAGAAAGATATTTAGTATAATTATTAAGGGATTCCTAATATAATTAATAAACCATATTATGACTAAGGATATAAAGAAGAATATTAAAAAGGAAAATGGTTTAAATATAATAAAGATAATAGTATAGAAGCTAAAGGGAATAGCAATAAGGGTACCACTAGTAGTTAGTATTAAGGGCACTAAGGCAGCAAACCGCCTATACCATAGGGGAATAGTATATTAAGCAGAGATTTTTAACACTAAGCTATATAACAAAATAATCCACCTAAAGCAATATTATAACTATTATAAAATTAGACATATTACTAGGTACTATAAAGAGAAAGCAAGATATAGAAGGTATACTACTAAAAAACACCCTAAGGAAAAGAGAACTTACCTAATATTAACAGGCAAGGTATAGAAGAGATATCTAAATTATATAAAGGCATATTTAGTATAGTCTTAGCTGTATTTAGTAAGTAATAATAAATAGCAGCAGGCTAGGGAGGCTTATACTACAAGGCCGCTATTTTTCTATAGCTATTAATTAGAGGTCGTAACAGCTACTACAGGTAAGGGTTATTATAAAAAAGAGACCAGGGGTTTAATAAAAAGGCACCTAAGAGAAAGAAGTATATAAATAAGGGGCCTATTTATAAAATAAACCTATAAGCTATAATTAGGACAGCAGAGACTAGCAGAAAAAGGCATAATACTAGCCTTTTTATAACTAACTAAAAGGCAAAACAATACTAGAGCCAGCCTAACTAGGGTGCTTTAAAGCATATAATAAAGTATATAATTAAGGTTATATACTAGAATATACAGAAGAAAAGCAATCTAGTATATCTAGTATTAGGGCATAGCATTAGCCCTAAGGTAATAGCTATTTAGAAACTAGAAGGTTATAATAGTATACTATTAAATTTATCTTAGGGGCACTATATATTAGTAATATATATAAGAAGAATAGTAATTTATATATATTAAAAGGTTAAGACAGGACTTTAAACTATAGGGAAAGGAAAGAATTAGTATAGTATTAAGTTATATAAAGTAGAGGTATATAATATCTATTCCCCGGCTTATAAAAGGGAGTAGCAGATGCCTTTATAACACTTTACCAATACCTAGGCAAAGGGCTAGAGTGTGTTTATAAGGGACTTTAACTAATACTACCCCTTATAGGATAGATTTAGCCAAACCTCTTAGGGGCATAATAAGATATTAGAATTTATAATAAGGTAGTAACTCGGCCTAGCTACGTCGTTTAGGGAAGTAATAAGGAGAGAACATAGTAGCAGGGACAGCACTATTAACTATATATAAACCACTTATAACATTAGTATTAAATTCATTAGGCTAGTAGAAATTGCTAGATCTAACCATATACCTTAGCTTATTAGTATTAGGATAAATAAGGAATTAAGCAATAGCTTAGGGTTAGTCTAGGGTTAGAGGACAGCAGATAAAAACCTTATTATAATAAAGGCCTTAAACAGACTTAGAAAGGAGGGATTAAGGCTCCTGCTATATAATTAGCAGGAAATTAATAACTATATACAATAGCTTACATAATAGCTTATAAAGATAGCTAATATAGCAGCACCTAAATAACCTTAAGAGCATAGTAAACTATAGCCTTAGTAGAATAAAAGGGTAAAAGATATAATAATAAAGGCAAGACGTGCTAATAAGCAGTAGCAGCAATAATAGACATAGAAATCATAGTAGGCCTTAACAGAAGTAACAGAAAAATAGGATTATATTATCTCTAAGGAGAAGAAAAGTAGTTAGTAATAGGCAGTTAGTAAGTTATCTAGGTTAAAAGGGAGCCTCTAGACCTTAGAGCACTAGGCCTAGTTATAAAGTGGACTTCCTCCTAAGATATAACAGGTCCTACTACTAACTTAGCTAAGGGATAATAGCAGGGAGGAGATAGTAGAGGTTATATATAAGGGCAAGGCAAAGGCATTTATAAAGAGGTTTTTTTCTTTATCTACGGCTAGGGCTTTAGGTTTAGAGATAGAGGTAGAGATAAGATACTATAGTAATAATCAGATGGTTCCTGTGTTTATAGAGGAGAAAATCAGAGAAGTTATAAAGAATATAGTAAGTTAAAAAGCCCTAGGGCTGGATAAGCTACTAATAGGTTTCCTTAAGCTATATAGAGCAGCCTTAGTATTATGTTTAATATACCTTATAAATATATACTATAGTTTAGAACACTATCTAGCCTCCTTTTAGTAAGTAAAGGTAGTAGTTCTATATAAACCTAGGAAAACGCCTAAGGAGTTAGGCAGACCAGGAGGGTAAAGGCTAATATTACTATTAAATATATTAAGAAAAGTAATTAAGGGAGCTATTATAAGGAGGATTACTATTATAGTAAAGGAAGACTATATATTACTAGATATATAAATAGGTAATAGGGCTGGCAGGTTAATAAAGATAGTACTAAGTATGCTAAAAGAGGTTATAAAGATAGCATGGCATTACTAGGGAATAGTATTATTATTATAGCTAAATATCACTAGAGCATTTAACACTATTAGCTATAAACAGCTAATTTGCACTATAAAGAAGTTAGGACTACTAGGGTAGATAGGTAGATAGGCATAGGGTTTTATATTAAAAAGAAGAGCATAACTAGCGTTTAATAGGTATATTACTAAGAAAATCCAAGTCACTATAGGGGTTCTGTAAGGGTTACTAGCATCTCCTATTCTCTTTTTACTCTATATTACACTATTATATTAAAGACTAGCAGCAGTAGAATTAATATTAATATTAGGGTTCTTAGATAATATAAATATTATAGTATATAGAAAAATAGCAAAGAAGACTAAAGTATAACTAAAAAAAGCCTAAAGAATATATAAGAAGTAGTTAAAGGAATATAGGCTAAGGTTTAACCTAAGAAAGAGTAAGCTATTATACTTTATAAGGAAGAGGTAGGCAATTATAATAACAATCTGACTTAAAAGAATAATAATATAACTAATATAATTAATGCGATTCCTAGGGGTTTGGATTTACTAGAAGCTTTATTAGTTAACCTATATAAAGAAGGTAAATACTAAATTATTACAGTAGAAGTTAGTACTCATAGTACTAGCTATGTTTACATAGGAATGCTAACTAGAGTATACAAGATCCCTTTATATATAGGTAATAAGAAGCATAATAGCCTATAAAGCCAGGATATACTATACCTATAGTAAGTTAAAAGGGGTATTATAAGGGGTATTAAAGACATTTATAAGGGAATAAAATAAATACTTAAGGCGGGTTATAGGGGCATATAAGGTAATACTAGTAATACTATTAAAGATAAAAGCAGCAGTACTACAAGTAGATTTATACCTTAATTATATTAAGTAATGATTTTATTAAAGACTTAAGGATAATAGCATAGGTAAGAAGATATAACAGGCATGTAATTTAATAGTATTATAGCTATAATGCTAAGAAAGAGGCTACTAATGCAATTACTATAAGGCGTTTCTTAATGCCCCCCCCCCTCTCCTTAGTAGCCTTATA
Organism: Aciculosporium take MAFF-241224; assembly: GCA_000222935.2. Lineage (NCBI taxonomy): Eukaryota > Fungi > Ascomycota > Sordariomycetes > Hypocreales > Clavicipitaceae > Aciculosporium > Aciculosporium take. Next base: position 58,093 of record AFQZ01000148.1, on the reverse strand, counting down.
GCTAGACAGGAATGAAAGAGAGAGTGGGAAAAATAGTAGATATAGCAAAGGTATAAGGCTTAGGTAAGAAGAGAATAGGTAAAAATAATAGTAATAAATAAGGAACCTAACTTTAAGAGTATAAAAAAGATAATAAGGATTTATAATAGCCTGCTAAAGTATAAATCTATAGCCTTAGTGCAGCTTTAAATAGAGAAAATAAGGCTAAATACCTTCCTTTATAATAAATAGGTGCCTAAGGTAATATTACTAATATATTAATACTAGGGAGGAGATAAGGATATTTACTACTTTATTCTTTTATACCTAAAATATAACTATTTAAGGCTAATTCTAGTAGTGCTTATAATAAGAGACCTACGGGAGCTTAAGGCAGCGCTTAATAATAAAAAGCTAGCACTAAATATTATAAAGTAAGTGCTCTTAACTAGGTAACTTTAGTAGTACAGGTTAGCAGAGGAGCTTTATAAGGTATAGTAAATATATAATATTAAGGTTAAGAAAGAGACTAGAAGTAATAGAAATAATAAAATAAAGGAGGAAGAGCTGGATTAGGAGGGAAGGTGCTTATAGGGGGTTTTTACTAATATACTAACCTTTTATATAAAGTATAACCATACTTCTGTTATTATCTGTAGTTCTAGGGGAACTAGCAGATATCTTATACTAATGGTTAAAAATAATAAAGACTTTATATTAAAGGCTTAGCAGGAGTTATATAGAGGAATATGGGTTTTCTCCCCTATTTTAGGGTTTTTCCTATATTAAGAAGCTAGTTAATGAACTAGATAGGATCCTACTAATAAAGCGCCTTTTCGAAAAACAAAGAGACAAAAACACCGCGGATATAACGCAGTATTACGCCTAAAACAAAAAAGAAGCATGGAATTAGATTCCTTATTATTAATTACCCCCCCTAGTAATAGCATATTATATATAAAAAGTAAGCAGCATAAGGGGCATAATAATTAATAAATTTTTACGTGGATCTGTAACTAATAAAAGATAAGGCACTACCTAGAAAGAAATATAGTATTAAGGAGAGAATCCTAGAGTAATAATAACACAAAAAAAACTAAAGAATAAAATAAAATTACTAAAGGAATTAATAATAAAAGTTATTCTAAAAGTAAAAATAATAAAAGTATAGGCTTTTATTAGAATTATTATATAAATTGCTATAAATATAGGAAGAGAAATAGCCTAAATAAGAACTAGCATAGAAGGCCTATAGGCTTTAATTATAAAAGCAGTTAATAGTAAGGTAGAAACCATAGTTAAAAAGGCAGTTAAGAAGGTAATAAAGGCTATTTCTAGGACTAGATTAGTAGTTAAGGAAACTTAGGTAACTATTATAGCTTATAGAGCTATAGGGCAGAATATAATAATTCCTTTAGCCTAAACAGAGGGTATAGTAATACTAGCCTACTATTACTAGGAAGTAATAGTAAAGGAAAACACTATTAGTAAGGCAGTTAGAAATAAATTACTAAAGGAGATTATAAAGGCAGTAAACAGTACTATTAGTATAAAGAAGATAGTAGTAGCATGCTAACTATAGAGTAGAGATATAGTTATTATATTTACTAAAGTAGGGAGGAAATAAAAGGAAAACACAGCTTAGGTAAGAGTTACCTTTAGACTTAAGGCGAAAGTAAATAAGAAGATGTTTAGTGTAATTATTAAGGGATTCCTAATATGATTAATAAACCATATTATAACTAAGGATATAAGAAAGAACATTAAAAAGGAGAATGGCTTAAATACAGTAAAAATAATAGTATAAAAGCTAAAGGGAATAGAAATAAGAGCACTACTAGTAGTTAGTATTAAGGGCACTAAGGTAGTAAACTGCCTATGCTATAGGGGAATAGTATACTAAGTAAAGATTTTTAATACTAAGCTATATAATAAGATAATTCACCTAAAGCAATATTATAACTACTATAAGATTAGGTATATTACTAGGCACTATAAGGAGAAAGCAAGATGTAGTAAATATGCTATTAGAAAACACCCTAAGAAAGAAAGAACTTACCTAATATTAATAGGTAAGATATAGGAGAAATACTTAAATTATACAGGGGCATATTTAGTATAGTCTTAGCTATACTTAGTAAGTAATAATAAATAGTAGTAGGCTAGGAAGGCTTATACTATAAGGCCGCTGTTTTTCTATAGCTATTAGTTAGAGGTTGCAATAGCTACTATAGGCAAGAGTTATTATAGAGAAGAGACTAGGGAACTAATAGAGAGGTAGCTAAGAGGAAGGAGCATACAACTAAGGGGCCTTTCTATAAGATAAACCTATAAGCTATAATTAGGATAATAAAGACTAGCAGAGGAAGGCATAATACTAGCTTTTCTATAACTAACTAGAAGGCAGAATAATACCAAAGCCAGCCCAACCAGGGTGCTCTAAAGCATATAATAAAGTATATAATTAAGGTTATATACTAAAATATACAAAAGAAAAGTAATTTAATATATCTAGCATTAGGGCATAGTATTAGCCCTAAGGTAATAGCTATTTAGGAACCAGGAGGTTATAATAGTATACTACTAAATCTATCTTAAGGGTACTATATATTAGTAATATATAGCAGAAAAATAGTAATTTATATATATTAGAAGGTTAAGACAGGACTTTAGACTATAGGGAGGGGGGAGGATTAGTATAGTATTAAGCTATATAAAGTAAAGGTATATAATATCTATTTCCTAGCTTATAAAAGGGAGTGGCAGATGCCTTTATATTACTTTACTAATACTTAGGCAAAGGGCTAGAGTGTGTTCATAGGGGACTTCAACTAAACCACCCCTTATAGGACAGATTTAGCTAAACCTCTTAAGGGCATAATAAGATATTAGAATTTATAACAAGGTAGTAACTTAGCCTAGCTATGCTATTTAGGAAAGTAATAAGGAAAGAACATAACAGCAGGGACAGCACTATTAACTATATATAAACCACTTATAACGTTAGTATTAAATTTATTAGGCTAGTAGAAATTGCCAGATCTAACCATATACCTTAGCTTATTAGTATTAAAATAAGAGAGAAATTAAGCAACAGCCTAGGGTTAGTCCGGGGTTAGAGGACAGCAGATAAAAACCTTATTATAGTAAAGGCTTTAAACAGGCTTAAAAAGAAGGGGTTAGAGCTCCTGCTATATAACTAGCAGGAAATTAATAACTATACACAATAGCTTACCTAATAACTTACAAAAATAGCTAATATAGCGGCACCTAAATAACCTTAAAGGCGCAGTAAACTACAGCCTTAGTAGAATAAAAGAGTAAAGAATGTAATAGTAAAGATAAGATATACTAATAAGCAGTAGTAGTAATAACAGACATAGGAATTATAGCAGGCCTTAATAGAAGCTATAGAAAAACAAGATTATATAATCTTAAAGAAGAAGAAAAGCAGTTAGTAATAAGTAGTTAGTAAGTTATTTAGGTCTAAAAGAAGCCTCTAGACCCTAGAGTACTAGGCCTAGCTATAGAGTAAACTTCCTCTTAAAATACAACAAGTCCTACTACTAACTTAGCTAGGAGATAACAGCAGGGAGGAAATAGTAAAGGTTATATATAAGGGTAAGGTAAAGGCATTTATAGAGAGATTCTTTCCTTTATCTGCGGCCAGGGCTTTAGGTCTAGAGATAAAAGTAGAAATAAGATACTATAGTAATAATCAGGTAGTTCCTATGTTTATAAAGAAGGAAATTAAAAAAGTTATAAAGAATATAGTAAGTTAAAAAGCTCTAGGGCTAGATAAGCTGCTAATAGGTTTCCTTAAGCTATATAAAGCAGCCCTAATATCGTGTTTAACATGCCTTATAAATATATACTATAGTTTAGAACACTATCTGGCCTCCTTTTAGTAAGTAAAGGTAGTAGTTCTATATAAACCTAGGAAAACCCCTAAGGAGTTAAGCAGACTAGGGGGGTAGAGGCTGATATTACTATTAAATATAATAAGAAAAGTAATTAAGGGAGCTATTATAAGGAGAATTACTACTATAGTAAAGGAAGGCTATATACTACTAAATATATAAATAGGTAATAGGGCTAGTAAGTTAATAAAGGTAGTACTAAGCATACTAAAAGAGGTTATAAGGATGGTATAGTATTACTAGGGAATAGTATTATTACTATAGCTAGATATTACTAGGGCATTTTATACTATTAGCTATAAATAATTAATCTATACTATAAAGGAGTTAGAACTACTAGGGTAAATGGCCAGATAAGCATAGGGCTTTACGTTAAAAAGAAGAGTATAATTAGCATTTAACAGATATATTACTAAGGAAATCTAAGTTACTGTAGGGGTTCTGTAAGGGTTACTAGCGTCTTTTATCCTCTTTCTGCTTTATATTATACTACTATATTAAAGACTAGTAGCAGCGGAATTAACATTAATATTAGGGTTCTTAGATAATATAAACATTATAATATATAAAAAAACAGCAAAAGAAACTAAAGTATAACTAAAAAGAGCCTAGAAAATATATAAGGAATAGTTAAAGAAGTACAGGCTAAGGTTTAACCTAGGGAAGAGTAAGCTAATATACTTTATAAGGAAGAGGCAGGTAATTATAATAATAATCCAACTTAAAAGAATAATAATACAACTAACACAATTAGCGTAATTTCTAGGGGTTTAGATTCACTAGAAGCTTTATTAGTTAACTTATATAAAGAAGGTAAATGCTAAATTATTATAGCAAAAGTTAGTACTTATAGCACTAGCTGCATTTATATAGGGATGCCAACTAGAGTATATAAGATCCCTTTATATACAGATAATAAGAAGTATAATAGCCTATAAAGCTAGGATATACTACACCTATAACAAGTTAAAAGGGGTAGCACAGGGGGTAGTAAAGGTATTTATAAGGGAATAGAATAAATGCTTAAGGCAGGTTATAGGGGCATATAAGGCAATGCTAGTAATACTCTTAAAGCTAAAAGCAGTAGTATTACTAGTAGATCTGTACCTTAATTATATTAAGCAATAATTTTACTAAAGACTTAAGGATAGTAGTATAGGCAAGAAGATATAATAGGCATGTAATTAAATAGCATTATAGCTATAATACTAAGAAAGAGGCCGCCGATATAATTACTATAAGACGTTTCCTAATACCCCCCCCCCCCTCCCCTAGCAGCCTTATAGCTAGATAGGAATTAGAGAGGGAGTAGGAAAAATAGTAAATATAGCAAAGGCATAAGGCTTAAGTAAGAAGAGAATAGGCAAAAGTAATAGTAATAAATAAGAAACCTAACTTTAAAAGTATAAAAAAAATAGCAAGGCTTTATAATAGCCTACTAAAGCATAAATCTACGGCCTTAGTGTAGCTTTAAACAGAAAAGATAGGGCTAAATGCCTTTCTTTATAATAAACAGGTGCCTAAGGTAATATTACTAATATATTAATACTAGGGAGGAGATAAGGATATTTACTACCTTATCCTGTTATGCTTAGAATATAACTATCTAAGGCTAATCCTAGCAGTGCCTATAATAAAAGACCTGCAGGAACTTAGGGCAGCACTTAATAATAAAAAGCTAGCACTAAATATTATAAAGTAGGTGCTCTTAACTAGGTGACTTTAGTAGTACAGGTTAGCGGAAGAGCTTTATAAGGTATAGTAAATATATAATATTAAGACTAAGAAAGGGACTAAAGGTAATGGAAATAATAAAATAAAGGAGAAAGAGCTGGATTAGGAGGGGAGGTGTTTATAGGGGGTTTTTACTAATATACTAACCTTTTATATAAAGCACGACCACACTTCTATTATTATCTGTAGTTCCGGGGGAACTGGTAGATATCTTATACTAATAGTTAAAAACAATAAAGACTTTATATTAAAGGCTTAGCAGGAGCTATATAAAAGAATATGGGTTTTCTCCCCTATTTTAGGGTTTTTCCTATATTAAGAAGTTAGTTGATAAACTAGTTAGTGGCTCTAGGTACCTAGCGTATATGAATATATATATAATATAATGAACTAGATAGTGGCTCTAGCTACCTAGCGTACATGAATAATAATACTTAAAGAGCTAAAATGCTTTAAAAAGTAATAAATAAAGTAAGACGTAGTCTTATAAGGCACTAAGTTTATAATGCTTTTAATACCTATAATAGCCTAATAACCCTGCTTATATATACTCTTCCCTTAAATTTTAATATATAAGTTTATTATAAGAAAGGTAAATAAACTAGCCCTTATAAGCTTTTCTTAATAAAAGGAAAGACTTATATTATTAAGATGTCTTATAACCTTATAAAATTTCAGTTTATAGTTATTAAACTATATATAACCTTACTAGAGGTAAAATCTTCTTATAAAAAAGACCTGGTTTAAGATAATAAACCCTTGATTTTCTAAGAAGGGCAAGGCCATGGCCTAAACAACTAAGGGTAAGAAGACGCTAAACCTAATAAAATTCACGAGAATCCCCCTAATAACCTTATAACTCTTACTAATAAAGTAACAACCCTGCTATAAAGAGAATGTAAAAGACCCCGGAAATACCCTTAAGTAGAGGCTTTTCTTATTAAGAAAGAAAAGGCCGACTTTTAGCTTATAATTAACCTCTATATATAAGGAAAGATTAATACACTTAGAGAACCTTTTAAACTCTCTAATAAAGTAGAAATTAATGCTTTACTAGCTAGAAACGTGTTTAAATTTGTAAAATTTAACCTATAAAGGCATGAAAGCAAAAGACTTTTTAGCTTATAAATAATAAAAAAAGTTAAAGGCAAGGCAACTAACTCTTTATATAAAAAATCGCGATGTGTTATTTAAGGTTATAGCAACTAAGGAAAAGAGGTTATCCTTATATAGTCCCTAATAATTTAAAGAGCTAGTTAAAGGCTTATTATTACCCTTACTCTCTTATTAAAAAAGGAAGGTATTATGATTTAGCTTAGAAATATTACCTAGGCATATGTTTAATTACAAATAAAGCTAAATCATATGATTTTTATAAAGCTTTCTATATAAATTGCATATCTCTACCTGCTAAATGTTATTATAGTTATAATTAAGCTACTATATCGAATAGCAAAGGCTAGCATATATTAGTAGTTAACATACTTTAATTATTATTATTAAAAGCTACAGATAATAACCTCTATATATAACCCTTACCTTCTTATTTCTTCTAGTAAAAACACCTGCTTTAGAATTATTAAAATACAGACTAATAACACCTTAGGACTTAGTAATACTAAATTCTTTAATTATAAAGAGGTTAAATTAAAAAATGCTAAATTCCTTATAAAGCTAAAGAAGAAGTTAATAATTTTAACACTGCTAATGTTTAACAGCTATATTTTAAGCAAAGTTAATAATAATACCTTCTCCTTATAATAAAAAGCCTAGGGAAAAAAGCTATTATAAGTTAATAACCTAACTAACTAAGCAAGATATATTAAATAATAAGCCTAAGGAGCATACATTGCTCTTTTATATTAACCTAAAGTATCTTATAATCTTTCTATTACTGCCTAAGTTTAATAACTAGAATCTAATAATGTTTTAAGGCTTAATAAAAGGCTTTAATAGTAAATTAATAATTAAGACTGTGGACTTTAATATATATCTCTCTTACTAGAAAACGCTGCCCTTTATATCTTTATTAACGGTTCTTTTATAAATAATAAAGACCTTAGTTCTTAACTAGGCTATATAATTATTCTAAGTAATAAAAGGAAGAATAATAATACCTCTAAATTTACCCTCAAAGGAAATATTATAACGTATAGTTTAATATAGTTTAATAAAGTTTAAAAGAGTTATAAGAAGTGCTTTAGCTTTTAAGCTATATAGAATGGTTTAAGGTATTAATATTGCCTATATAATAAGCACTACCCTAAATATTATTACTAACTAATTAAATAAGCTAAAAATGCTAATAATAATATATACTAACTCTTTCTTACTATATGAATATATTATTAAGCTAGGCATAATAAAGGAAAAGAGGCTAATAATTAATATTATAGCTTTATGGTAGTTATATAAGAGGAGGGAAGTAGTTAAAATATAATGGATTAATAGTAATTGATAGTTTTACAGGGTACGATATGCTGCAGCAATAACGTAGGGGGGTAACAAAGGTCTGATTTTTATATGGTTATGGTTAACTAAAGGAAAAAGAGGGGGATAATACAGAAGTATAGTATTATGGCTATAGTACTGCCTTAGGTTATATAATATAATAATCCAGCTAATTAGGGCATATGCATCGTGCATATAACCTATAATTCCTAGTTATTATTATATATTCCTTTTATTCTCTAGACAAGCAATTCTAATACTTATAAACTCTTTCTTTATTAAAAAAGAGAAATTGCTTTAAAACACGTAAAAATCCGTAAAAATTAACAAATAAGCAAAAATTAATAACGCTATAATATATAAGAAATATTACCTAAATGAATAACTTTTCTTATTAGTCTAAAGCATCTTTAAAGCCCCTTAAATTAATTGCGTTTGAATTTATTAAATTTAAACTCTTTGTTGCGCGCTTAATTTGATGTTGGATTTAGCGGCAAATTTATTCTAAGCAGCTTTGGCTTTAACGCTTAACACCGGTCTCTTTACCTAACCTTCTACTTGGATTTAAGCCTTATTCTTAGTTACAAAGGTCTTAAGGCTTTTATTTAGGAAGGCCTTTATTATTATATTAGCAAGGTTATTATTACTATTTATTTACTAAATCTCTGCGATTTTCCTTTACTTATATAACTATTATAGTGCCATAATGTTAATTATAAGCCTTTTCTCCTTTATAGTACCTAATTTAATAATATACTTATATAATAAAAAAGAGTTAGTATATATTATAATTAGAATATTTAGCTTATTTAATTAATTAGTAATAATCCTTAAAGTTATACTTATTATATAAGTAATAGTAACTCCTTAAACTATTCTATATAGCTTTAATACTAAGGCACTCCTTATAACTCTTTTGAATTTTATAAAGCTATAGGTTATAATATTACTTATAAGTGTAAATTTAAGGGTATTAATATTCTTTTTCTTATTACTAAGAATAATTATATACCTAAGCTATAAGCTAAGGTCTTTATTATTTATAAAGGAGCTGTTAATAAAAACATAAAGGGAGGCATTTTCTAGTAAGAGAGGTACGTAGTAAAGTCTATAATTCTGATTGTTAACTTACTACCTAAGCCTCTTATTAAGCTTTATTATATTATTAGGTTCTAGTTATTAACTTTAGGTAGTAATAAAAAGATTATAAGAGGCTTTAGATTGGCAGATAAGAGTAATATATACACCTTAAGCCCTTTGCTTAATATATTAAGCTTAATTATCCTAGTTAACTTCTAACAGCTTTTTTTCTTATGCCTTTTATTATAAGAAGAAGGTATTATTATTAGCTTTGCTTAAAATGTAACTATTAAACATTAATAGTATTGATTTCTCTAGGTATTGCTTTAGCTTTGCAAGAAATCCGGCATTCTTTAACTTAACTTCTTTATAATTAAAGAATTTAGTATTACTAAGGCCTAATATATTATTAGTTTACATTTTAATAATTTTAAAATAAGAGCTTTCCTTTAAAGAAATAAGGAGATATAGGTTATAAGTAGAGGTAATTATCTAAAGCTTTTAATAATAATAATTAAAATATGTTAACTACTAATGCATGCCTGCTTTTATAATTCTATAAAGCAGCTTTATTATAACTATAATAATATCTAGCGGGTAAAGGTATGTAATTTATACTAGAAGTTTTATAAGAATTATGTAATTAAGCTTTGTTTATAACTGTATATATACTTAGGTAATATTCCTTAACTAAGCTATAATGCTTTCTCTTTTTAATAATAGAGTAAGAGCAATAATAAGCCTCTAGCTAGCTTTTTAAATTATTAGGGATTATATAAGGATAATCTCTTTCCTATAGTTACTATATCCTTAAATAATATATTATGATTTTTTGTATAAGGAATTAGTTACTTTACCCTTAATTTTATATACTATTTATAAACTAAAGAGTCTTTTGCTTTTATGCTTTTAAGGGTTAAATTAAATAAATTCAAATATATTTCTTGCTAGTAGAGCATTAATCTTAGCCTTGTTAGAAAGTTTAAAGGGTTCTCTAGGTATAGTAATTTTTCCTTGCATATATAGGTTAATTATAAGTTAAAAATCGGCCTTTTTTTTCTTTATAAGGAAAACTTCTAGTTAAGGATATTTCTAAGGTCTTCTACAGCCTCTTTATAATGGATTTATAGGGTTGTTAGGGGGAGTCTTATAAATAATTTTAGCGTTTTCCTAGTCTGGGTTGTTTAGGCCTAGGCCTTGCTTTTCTTATAAGGTTAAAGCTATTCCTGTGGCTTTTTTATTTTAGGCTTAATTATTCTTATAAGAAGACTCTGCTTCTAGTAAAGTAATATATGGTTTAATGACTATAGATTAAAACTTTATAGGGCTGTGAGGCATTTTAATAATATAAGTCTCTCCTTTTATTAAAAGAAGCTTATATAAGCTATTCTATCCACCTTTTTTATAATAAACTTATATATTAAAGTTTAAGGGAAGATTATATGTTAGTAGGGTTATTAGGCTATTTTAAGTGTTAAGGGTATTATTAACTTAGTGCCTTATAAGACTATATCTTACTTTATTTATTACTTTCTAAAGCATTTTAGCTCTTTAAGTAACTATAAGACTTAAGGGGGAATTATTTGTTATTCTTAAATAGGTTTTAAAGACTAAGAGGGTAGGGATAAGGCTATTTAGGCTGGCAGAGTTATTAACTGCTTTAATAGCTATTTAAAGCATTTGCTCTTTTAAGAGAAGACTATAAGCTTTAGTCTTAATAATATTATATACTCTTTAAAAAAAGGTATAATATTACTTAAGTTTTTTAATACTATTATATGCTTTAATAGGGACTTTATTAATATTAATTAATAATAGTTAAGCTAAATACCTAAATTTGCTAAAAGCAAAGTTTCTTCTAGTATTATAAACTATTTAGTCTAGGGGCCTAAGATATATATTAATTTAATATTCCTTAAGGGCATTCTAGATATCTTAAGCTTTTTATTATTAAGGTCTAAGAAAGCAAGCGGCTGAAAATAAAGTTATTAAGTTAATAATATAAAGGACAGGATTCTTATTAATTTATATAATATTAATAAGGACTTTATAATTAAATTTAAGATTGTTTTTAAGGGTAAACTTAAATCTACTTAAAGCCTTGGTATTTATTTAGTATTAATAATAGGTATGTGTAATCTTTCTTATGTTAGCTTTATTAAAATCTTTACTAGCTTTAGTAAGAAGGTTATATAATTAGTTAATTAAAGGGTGGCTAAATTAATAATAAAGTTAGCGAATTTTTGCTTCTAAGAGTATAAAGATAGCAGGTTCTTAGGAACTAATTATCTACTAAGGATATTCTTATTTCTAAATAATAAGTACTTTCTTTTCTCTTTAAATAAAAAGGTTCTTAAGATTATTAAGTTTAATACTTATTTTATTTATATTTATAATAAAATATAGAAAAAGCATGGCACTATTAAGAATATAAAAAGAAATTATACTAAAGATTATAAGAAGCTTTAAAATGCTATTTAAGGTCGTGCTTCTGGTACTAAAGTTAATAGTTCTCTAGTTAGAAGAAGGCTTAATTATAAGGTCTGTTATAAGGCATATTAAGGCTTTAACTTAACCTTAGCTAGTAATTAAAATTTTAGCTACTTTAGTATTTAAAAGAATACTATAAAACGTTTTTATAGTATATTATAAATCTATAAGAAATACCTACTATTATGTAGTTTTATTAGTATTACAGTTATAAGGGTCTTTAATAAATAACGCATGTTTAAAGGCATTATCTTATAGGAAATTTATAGTTAAGGCAGAAAAGAGAGGGGGATTAAGTGCTTGTATAAAGAAAGTCATAAATATAAGGGTTTCTTATGCTTTTCTATTACTTTATGCCTTTTCTTTTTTAGAGGTAATAAATGCTATGTTCTAGGTAGCTTTTTTGTATTTATTCTTATTACTATTATCTAGGGGTAATAACTCTTTGTCTTTACCTTTAAATACTTATAAGAATATATAAAATTAGCGTTTAAAAGAAGGGGATTTATGCCTTTAGTTACTTTACTAAGTATTTTTTACTTTCTTTTATTTAAAGATAGAATAGTTAGTTAACTAATATCCTTTTTTATAATAAATAAAGCATTTCTTAGATCTAGCTTTATTTTAGGGTTAGAAAGCTTATAAATATCATTAGTTAGTAAATAAGACTATATTAGTGCTTAGGGTAGTGTTTTAAGGTTAGTACTTACTTTCTCTTATAATTTATTAGCTTATAAATAATTTTAAAACAGGTTTTATTATGTCCTTTATTATAAGGCAGCAGTAAATATTACTAACTATGCCTTTATAAGTATTGGTTTAGACATAGGTTATTTAGTTAAATTTAGGGCTATTTTAAACAGATATTTCTAGTTAGTGTTATGGTCTTGCTAGAATGCAACTGCAGAGCTAGTAACTTAAATAAGAATATTATTTATAAAAAGAAAGAGAAGGAAAAGATCTATTTAATTCTAGTAACCCTGCCTTTATAGTTATATATATAACTAGGGCCTAAGCTGCTTATATATTGCTTATATAAAGCTATTTACTTTCTAGCTATATAGATCTAAGCTTTAAGCTTAAATCTATTATATAGCTCTCTTCTTACTATTTAAGGGTTAAAGTAAAGCATTATAGTTAGTAATTAGGTTACCCCTTATATAGGCCTGTTATTATAATATATATTACCTTATTATACCTTATAACATTCTAGTGCCATTATATTTAAAAAACTTTTTAAAGGTTCTTATATTAGCTAAATATATCCTGCCTACTTTACTAATACATTCTATTAGTTACCCTAACCCTAGGCATTTCTTACTACTATTATTTCCTTAATTTTATATTTTGCTAAATCTGGATTATCCTTATATAGCAGGAGTATTAAGCCTGGTCTAGAATTAGCTAGGTATTATAATAAAAGCAGATTAATAGCTGCCTTCTTAATAAGGTTTATATAAAAAACCAGGTATATCCCTTATAGGATATTTAAATAAATAGTAAGTAAAGTTAATATCTTTAAGACCTTATATTTTACCTTTACTTAGTTAAGTTTTTAGCTAGAATAGTTTATTTTTATATAATAAAGATTTAACTATATAAAATTCCTTATTTAGTAATATTCTACTAGACACTAGGAAATATTCACTGCATTTTACTAATATTATTATATAAAATTAATTATAGCTTATGCTATTACTATTCCCTTTTAGATATTATTATTCATGTACGCTAGGTAGCTAGAGCCACTAACTAGTTTATCAACTAACTTCTTAATATAGGAAAAACCCTAAAATAGGGGAGAAAACCTATATTCTTTTATATAGCTCTTGCTAAGCCTTTAATATAAAGTCTTTATTATTTTCAACTATTAGTATAAGATATCTGCTAGTTCCCCCGGAACTGCAGACAATAACAGAAGTATGGTTATACTTTATATAAAAGGTTAGTATATTAGTAAAAAACCCCTTATAAGCACCTCCCCTCCTAATCCAGCTCTTCCTTCTCTATTCTATTATTTCCATTACCTTTAGTTCTATTCTTAGCCTTAATATTATATATTTACTATACCTTGTAAAGCTCCTCCGCTAACCTATACTACTAAAGTTGCCTAGTTAAGAGCACCTACTTTATAATATTTAGTACTAGCTTTTTATTATTAAGCACTGCTTTAAGTTCCTACAGGTCTCTTATTATAGGCACTACTAGGATTGGCCTTAAATAGTTATATTCTAGTTATAATAGGATAAGGTAGTAGATATCCTTATTTTCTCCCTAGTATTAATATATTAGTAATATTACCTTAGGTACTTATTTATTATAAAGGAAGGCATTTAGACTTATTTTTTCTGTTTAAAGCTGTACTAAGGCTATAGATTTATACTTTAGCAGGCTATTATAAAGCCTTACTATTTTTTTTATACTCTTAAAGTTAGGTTCCTTATTTATTACTATTACTTTTACCTGTTCTCTTCTTACTTAAGCCTTATACCTCTGCTATATCTACTGTTTTTCCTACTCCCTCTCTAATTCCTGTCTAGCTATAAGGATGCTAAGGAGGGGGGGGGGGCATTAGGAAACGCCTTATAGTAATTGCATTAGCGGCCTCTTCCTTAGTATTGTAGCTATAATACTATTAAATTATATACCTATTATATCTTCTTGCCTATACCACTATCCTTAAGTCTTTAATAAAATTATTGCTTAATATAATTAAGGTATAAATCTACTAGTAGTACTACTACTTCTGTCTTTAAGAGTGTTACTAGCATTGCCTTATATTCCCTTATAACCTGCCTTAAGCATTTATTCTATTTCCTTATAAATGCCTTTACTACCCCCTATGCTACCCCTTCTGACTTACTGTAGGTATAGTATATCCTAGCTTTATAGGCTATTATACTTTTTATTACTTATGTATAAAGGGATCTTACACACTTTAGTTAGCATTTCTATATAAACACAGCCAGTGCTATAAGTGCTAACTTCTGCTGTAATAATTTAGTATTCACCTTCTTTATATAGGTTAACTAATAAAGCTTCTAATAAGTCCAAACCCCTAGGAATTGCACTAATTATGTCGGTTATATTGTTATTATTTTAAGTTGAATTGTTATTATAATTACCTACCTTTTCCTTATAAAGTATATTAGCTTGCTTTTCCCTAGGTTAAACCTTAGCCTATACTCCTTTAACTACTCCTTATATATTCTTTAGGCTCTTTTTAGTTATACTTTAGTCTCCTTTACTATTTTTCTATATGCTATAATGTTTATATTATTTAAGAACCCTAATATTAATATTAATTCTGCTACTGCTAGTCTTTAATATAATGGTATAATATAGAGCAGAAAGAGGATAAAAGACGCTAGTAACCCTTACAGAACCCCTATAGTAACTTAGATTTCCTTAGTAATATGTCTATTAAACGCTAATTATACTCTTCTTTTTAATATAAAGCCTTATGCCTATTTAGTCATTTACCCTAGTAGTTTTAACTCCTTTATAGTGCAGATTAATTATTTATAGCTAATAGTATTAAACGCCCTAGTAATATCTAGCTATAGTAATAATACTATCCCCTAGTAATGCTATGCCATTCTTATAACCTCTTTTAGCATGCTTAGTACTACCTCTATTAACCTGCTAGCCCTATTACCTATTTATATATTTAGTAGTATATAGCCTTCCTTTGCTATAGTAGTAATCCTCCTTATAATAGCTCCCTTAATTACTTTTCCTATTATGTTTAATAGTAATATCAGCCTTTATCCCCTTAGTCTGCCTAACTCCTTAGGGGTTTTCCTAGGTTTGCATAGAACTACTACCTTTACTTACTAGAAGGTGGCAGAATGGTATTTTAAACTACAGTATGCATTTATAAGGCGTATTAAACATAATATTAGGGCTGCTTTATATAGCTTAAGGAAACCTATTAACAGCTTATCCGGCCCTAGGGCTTTCTAACTTACTATATTCTTTATAACTTCTTTAATTTCCTCCTTTATAAACATAGGAACTACCTAATTATTATTATAATATCTTATCTCTACATTTATCTTTAGACCTAAAGCCCTAGCTGCAGATAAAGGAAAGAACCTCTCTATAAATGCCTTTGCCTTACCCTTATATATAACCTCTACTATCTCCTCCCTGCCGTTATCTTCTGGCTAAGTTAGTAGTAGGACCTGTTATATCTTAGGAGGAAGTCCACTTTATAGCTAGGCCTAGTGCTTTAGGGTCTAAAGGCTCTCTTTAGACCTAAATAACTTACTAACTGCCTGTTACTAACTACTTTTCTTCTCCTCTAAGATTATATAATTCTGTTTTCCTATAGCTTCTATTAAGGCCTACTATAATTCCTATATTTATTAATACTACTACTACTTATTAGCATATCTTGCCTTTACTATTATATCCTTTACCCTTTTATTCTACTAAGGCTATAGTTTACTATGCTCTTAAGGTTATTTAAGTGCCACTATATTAGCTATCTCCGTAAGTTATTAGGTAAGCTATTATATATAGTTATTAATTTCCTGTTGGTTATATAGCGGGAGCTCTAACCCCTTATTTTTAAGCCTGTTTAAAGCCTTTATTATAATAAGGTTCTTATTTACTATCCTTTAACCCCAGACTAACCCTAGGCTATTGCTTAATTCCTTACTTGTCTTAATGCTAATAAGCTAAGGCATATGGTCAGATCCGGCGATTTCTACTAGCCTAATAAATTTAATACTAACATTATAAGTAGTCCATGTATAGTTAATAGTACTATCCCTACTGCTATGTTCTCTCCTTATTACTTCCCTAAACGGCATAGCTAGGCTAAGTTACTACCTTATTATAAATTCTAACATCTTATTATGCCCCTAAGAGGTTTAGCTAAATCTGTCCTACAAGGGGTAGTATTAGTTAAAGTCCCCTATAAACACACTCTAGCCCTTTGCCTAGGTATTAGTAAAGTATTATAAAGGTATTTACCTCTCCCTTTTATAAGCTAGGAAATAGATATTATATACCTCTACTTTATATATCTTAATACTATATTAATCCTCCCCCCTCCCTATAGTCTAAAGTCCTATCTTAACCTTTTAATATATATAAATTACTATTCTTCTGCTATATATTACTAATATATAATGCCCTTAAGATAGATTTAGCAGTATACTATTATAATCTCCTGGTTTTTAGATAGTTATTACCTTAGGGCTAACGTTATGCCTTAATGCTAGATATACTAAATTGCTTTTCTTCTATGTATTCCAGTATATAACCTTAATTATATACTCTATTGTGTGCTTTAAAGCACTCTAGTTAGGCTGGCTTTAGTATTGTTTTGCCCTCTTATTAGTTATAAATAGGCTAGTATTATGCCTTTCTCTGCCGGTCTTTATTGTCCTAATTATAGCTTATAGGTTTGTCTTATAAAAGGGCCCCTTAGTTATATACTCCTTTCTCTTAGCTATCTTTTTATTAGTCCCCTAGTCTCTTCTCTATAATAACCCTTACCTATAGCAGCTATTACAACCTCTGGCTAATAGCTATGGAAGAACAGCAGCCTTATAGCATAAGCCTCCCTAGCCTGCTGTTATCTATTATTGCTTACTAAGCATAGCTAAGACTATACTAGATATACCCCTGTATAATTTGGGCATCTCTCCTATACCTTACCTATTAATATTAGGCAAGTCCTCTCTCCCTTAAAGTGTTTTTTAATAGTATACCTGCTGTATTTTGCTTTCTCCTTATAGTACCTAGTAATATGCCTAATCTTATAGTAGTTATAATATTACTTTAGGTAGATTATTTTGTTACATAGCTTAGCATTAAAAATCTCTGCTTAGTATACTATTCCCCTATAGTATAGGTAGTTTACTGCCTTAGTGCCCTTAATACTAACCACTAGTAGTGCCCTAATTACTATTCTCTTTAGCTTTTATACTATTATCTTTACTGTGTTTAAACCATTCTCTATTTTAATATTCTTCCTTATATCCTTAATTATAATATAGTTTGTTAATTGTATTAAGAATATCTTAATAATTACACTAAATATCTTTCTATTTACTTCTGCCTTTGGTCTAAAGGTAACTCTTATCTAGGCTGTGTTTTCCTTTTATTTCCTCCCTGCTTTAGTAAATATAATAACTATATCTTTACTTTATAGTTAGTATACTACTACTACCTCCTTTATACTAATAGTACTATTTACTACCTTTATAATCTCCCCTAGTAATCTGTTCCTAACTGCCTTACTAATAGTATTTCCCTTTACTATTACTTTCTAGTAATAGCAGGCTAGTATTACTATACTCTCTATTTAGGCTAAAGGGATTATTATATTCTGCCTTATAACTCTATAAGCTATAATAGTTACCTAAGTCCCCCTAACCGCTAATCTAGTCCTAGGAATTGCCTTTATTACCTTCTTAACCGCCTTCTTAACTATAGTTTTTACCTTACTATTAACTGCCTTTATAATTAAAGCCTATAGGCCTTTTATACTAGTTCTTATTTAGGCTATCTCCCCTCCTATATTTATAGTAATTTACATAATAATTCTAATAAAAGCCTATACTTTTATTATTTTTACCTTTAAAATAACTTTTATTATTAAATCCTTTAGTAATTTTATTTTATTTTTTAGTTTTTCCTATACTACTACTACTCTAGAATTCTCTCCTTAAAGCTATATTTCTTCCTAAGTAGTGCCCTGTCCTTTATTAGTCGCAGATCTATGTAAAAATTCGTTGATTATTACGCCCCTTTTGCTGCTTACTCCCCTCACGCAATGCGCCATCGCTAGGGGAGTAATTAATGATGAGGAATCCGATTCCGTTCCCTTTTAGATATATTTTAGGAATAATATAGCTTTTCCCTTAAGTAAGGTTAAGCTTTTAGTCTTATTTAGTATATACTAAACTAATTTAATATTAAAGCCCTTTAGCACTTAATTTATACTTATACTAGTTATTATAAAGATTTAGTTATTAAGTGTTATTTAATAAGCTAGTAAATAGTTAGCTTAGTTATACTATAAGAAGGTAATAACTACTTATAAAACTACTTATACCTCTTAGTTTACTTATTTTATACTATTATTTATTTAAGAATAATAAGATATAAATAATAGTTACTTAATACCTACCTGCTTATAAAGTATAGTTTAAAAATAATTAAGCTAATCTAAACCATAGTTAAAAATAATCTAACAAAGGAATTTATAAAAATACTACTAGTAATGTATAAACTATTTTATATATGCTTTAGCTATTATACTTATTATTACCTCTAGTTATATATACTTTAAGAGATAGTCTATAATAACTATTAGGAAGCATAGTAATACCTTATTATATACTAGAAGTTTTATTATAAAATCTACTAAGATTTATAACTAGTAATAGTCTATAGCTAGTATAAGCTTTAATAAACCCTAATAAAGTTATTAGCTCTTATACCTATTAAAGTAATAGTAGTTCTATATATATTATACTATATTCTTTAACATCCTATTCTAATAATAATCCTTATATAGTACTTAAAAAGTAATTATTATTCATATACGCTAAGTAGCTAGAGCCACTGACTAGTTCATCAACTAACTTCTTAATATAGGAAAAACCCTAAGATAGGGGAGAAAACCTATATTCTTCTATATAGCTCCTGCTAAGCCTTTAATGTAAAGTCTTTATTGTTTTTAACTATTAGTATAAGATATCTGCTAGTTCCCCCGGAACTGCAGATAATAACAGAAGTATAATTATACTTTATATAAAAGGTTAGTATATTAGTAAAAACCCCCTATAAGCACCTCCCCTTCTAATCCGGCTCTTCCTCCTTTATTTTATTATTTCTATTACCTTTAGTCCCTTTCTTAGCCTTAACATTATATATTTACTATACCTTATAAAGCTCCTCTGCTAACTTATACTACTAAAGTTACCTAGTTAAGAGCACTTACTTTATAATATTTAGTACTAGCTTCTTATTATTAAGCACTGCCCTAAGTTCCTGCAGGTCTTTTATTATAGGCACTACTAGGATTAGACTTAAATAGTTATGTTTTAGGCATAATAGGATAAGGTAGTAAATATCCTTATCTCCTTCCTAGTATTAATATATTAGTAATATTACCTTAGGTACCTGTTTATTATAAAGAAAGGCATTTAGCCCTATTTTTTCTGTTTAAAGCTATACTAAGGCTATAGATTTATGCTTTAGTAGGCTATTATAAAGCCTTACTATTTTTTTTATACTCTTAAAGTTAAGTTCCTTATTTACTACTATTACTTTTACCTATTCTCTTCTTACTTAAGCCTTATGCCTCTGCTATATCTACTGTTTTTCCCACTCCCTTTTTAATTCCTATCTAGCTATAAGGCTGCTAGAGAGGGGGGGGGGGGCATTAGGAAACGCCTTATAGTAATTACATCAGCAGCCTCTTCCTTAGCATTATAGCTATAATACTATTAAATTACATGCTTATTATATCTTTTTACTTATATTATTATTCTTAAGTCTTTAGTAGAATTATTGCTTAATGTAATTAAGGTATAAATCTACTAGTAGCACTACTGCTTCTGTCTCTAAGAGTATTACTAGCGTTACCTTATATGCCCTTATAACCCGTCTTAAGCATTTATTTTATTCCCTTATAAATGCCTTTGCTACCCTCTATGCTACCCCTTCTAACTCGCTGTAGGTATAGTATATCCTAGCTTTATAGGCTATTATGCTTTTTATTACCTATATATAAAGGGATCTTGTATACTTTAGTTAGTATTCCTATATAAATATAGCTAGTGCTATAAGTGCTAACTTCTGCTGTAATAATTTAGCATTTACCTTCTCTATATAGGTTAACTAATAAAGCTTCTAGTGAATCTAAACCCCTAGGAATCGCGCTAATTATATTAGTTGTATTATTATTCTTTTAGGTCAGATTATTGTTATAATCGCCTACCTCTTTCTTATAAAGTATATTAGCTTACTCTTCCCTAGGTTAAACCTTAGCCTGTATTTCTTTAACTACTCCTTATATATTCTCTAGGCTTTTTTTAGTTATACTTTAGTCTCTTCTACTATCTTTTTATATACTATAATATTTATATTATCTAAGAACCCTAATGTTAATATTAATTCTACTACTGCTAGTCTTTAATATAATAGTATAATATAAAGCAAAAAGAGGATAGAAGACGCTGGCGACCCTTATAGAACCCTTATAGTAACTTGGATTTCCTTAGTAATATGTCTATTAAATACTAATTATACTCTTCTTTCTAACGTAAAGCCCTATGCCTATCTAGCCATCCACCCTGGCTATTCTAACTTCTTTATAGTACAAATTAATCATTTATGGCTAATAGTATTAAACGCTCTAGTAATATCTAGCTGTAGTAATAATACTATTCCCTAGTAATACTATGCTATTCTTATAACCTCTTTTAATATACTTAATACTACCTTTATTAACCTGCTAGCCCTATTGCCTATCTATATATCTAGTAGTATATAGCCTTCCTTTACTATAGTAGTAATCCTCCTTATAATAGCTCCCTTAATTACTTTTCTTATTATATTTAATAGTAATATTAGCCTCTACCCCCCTGGTCTGCCTAACTCCTTAGAGGTTTTCCTAGGTTTATATAGAACTACTACCTTTACTTACTAAAAGAAGGCCAGATAGTGTCCTAAACTATAGTATGCATTTATAAGGCATATTAAATATAATATTAGGGCTGCTTTATATAGCTTAAGGAAACCTATTAGCAGCTTATCCGGCCCTAGGGCTTTCTAACTTGCTATATTCTTTATAACTTCTCTAATTTCCTTCTTTATAAACATAGGAACCACCTAATTATTATTATAGTATCTTATCTTTACCTTTATCTCTAGACTTAAAGCCCTAGCTATAGATAAAGGAAAGAACCTCTCTGTAAATGCCTTTGCCTTACCCTTATATATAACCTTTACTATCTCCTCCATACTGTTATCTCCTAGCTAAGTTAGTAGTAGGACTTATTATATCTTAAGAGAAAGTTTACTTTATAGCTAGGCCTAGCGCTCTAGGGTCTAAAGGCTCTTTTTAGACTTAAATAACTTACTAACTGCCTATTACTAACTACTTTTCTTCTCCTTTAAAATAATATAATCCTGTTTTTCTGTAGCTTTTATTAAGGCCTGCTATAATTCCTATATCTATTATTACTACTACTGCTTAATAGTATATCTTGCCTCTGCTATTATATTCTTTACCCTTTTATTCCACTAAGGCTGTGGTTTACTACGCCCTTAAGGTTATTTAGGTACTACTATATTAGCTATCTCTATAAGCTATTAAGTAAGCTATTATGCATAGTTATTAATTTTCTGCTAGTTATATAGTAGGAGCTCTAACCCCTCCTTTCTAAGCCTATTTAAAGCCTTTGCTATAATAAGGTTCTTATCTGCTGTCCTCTAATCCTAGACTAACCCTAGGCTATTACTTAATTCCTTACTTATTTTAATGCTAATAAGCTAAGGTATATAGTTAGATCTGGCGATTTCTACTAGCCTAATAAATTTAATACTAACATTATAAGTAGTCTATGTATGGTTAATAGTACTATCCCTACTATTATATTCTCTCCTTATTACTTCCCTAAACAACATAGCTAGGCTAAGTTGCTACCTTATTATAAATTCTAATATCTTATTATGCCCCTAAGAGGTTTAGCCAAATCTGTCCTATAAGGAGTAATATTAGTTAAAGTCCCCTATAAACACACTCTAGCCCTTTACCTAAGTATTAGTAAAGTATTATAAAGGTATCTACTACTCTCCTTTATAAGCTAGGGAATAAATATTATATACCTCTACTTTATATAGCTTAATATTATACTAATCCTCCTTCCTCCCTATAGTCTAAAGTCCTATCTTAACCTTTTAATATATATAAATTACTATTTTTCCACTATATATTACTAATATATAGTACCCTTAAGATAGATTTAATAGTATACTATTATAACCTCCTAGTTTCTAAATAGCTATTACCTTAGAGCTAACGCTATGCCCTAATGCTAGATATACTAGATTGCTTTTCTTCTATATATTCTAGTACATAACCTTAATTATGTACTCTATTATATGCTTTAGAGCACCCTAGTTAGGCTGGCTCTGGTATTGTTTTGCCCTTTAGTTAGTTATAAAAAGGCTAGTATTATGCCTTCCTCTACTAGTCTTTATTGTCCTAATTATAGCTTATAGGTTTATCTTATAAAAAGGCCCCTTAGTTATATACTCCTTTCTCTTAGCTGCTTCTCTATTAGTCCCCTAGTTTCTTCTTTATAATAACCCTTGCCTATAGTAGCCGTTGTAACCTCTAACTAATGGCCGTAGAAAAACAGCAGCCTTATAGCATAAGCCTCCCTAGCCTACTACTATTTATTATTACTTACTAAGCATAGCTAAGACTATACTAGATATACTCCTATATAATTTAAGCATTTCTTCTATACCTTACCTATTAATATTAGGTAAGTCCTTTCTCCTTTAGGGTGTTATTTAGTAGTATACCTGCTATATCTTACTTCCTCCTTATAATGCCTAGTAATATGCCTAATCTTATAGCAGTTATAATATTGCTTTAAGTGGATTATCTTATTATATAGCTTAGTATTAAAAATCTCTGCTTAATATACTATTCCCTTATAGTATAGGCGGTTTGCTGCCTTAGTGCCTTTAATACTAACTACTAGTAGTGCCCTTATTACTATTCCCTTTAGCTTTTATACTATTATCTTTACTATATTTAAACCATTCTTCTTTTTAATATTCTTCCTTATATCCTTAATTATAATATGGTTTATTAATTATATTAGGAATCCCTTAATAATTACACTAAATATCTTCCTGTTTACTTCTGCCTTAAGTCTAAAGGCAACTCTTACCTAGTCCGTGTTTTCCTTTTATTTCCTCCCTGCTTTAGTAAATATAATAATTATGTCTTTACTTTATAGTTAGTATGCTGCTACTACCTCCTCTATACTAATAGCGCTATTTACTGCCTTTATAATCTCCCCTAGTAGTCTGTTTCTAACTGCCTTACTAATAGTATTTCCCTTTATTATTACTTCCTAGTAATAGCGGGCTAGTATTACCATACCCTCCGTTTAGGCTAAAGGGATTATTATATTCTGCCCTATAGCTCTACAAGCTATAATAGTTACCTAAGTCCCCCTAACTACTAATTTAATTCTAAAAATAGCCTTTATTACCTCCTTAACTGCCTTTTTAACTATAGTTTCTACCTTACTATTAACTGCTTTTATAATTAAAGCCTATAGGCCTCCTATACTAGTTCTTATTTAAGCTATCTATCTTTCTATATTTATAGTAATTTATATAATAGTTCTAATAAAAGCTTATACCTTTATTATTTTTACCTTTAGAATAACTTTTATTATTAATTCCTTTAGTAATTTTATTTTGTTCTTTAGTTTTTCCTATACTATTACTACTCTGGGATTCTCTTCTTAATACTATATTTCTTCTTAGGTAGTGCCTTATTCTTTATTAGTTATAAATCTATATAAAATTTATTAATTATTATACCCCTTATACTACTTACTCTCCTTATATAATATGCTATTACTAGGGAGGGTAATTAATAATAAGAAATCTAATTCCGTGCTTCTTTTCCGTTTTAGGCGTAATACCGCGTCGTATCCGCGGTGTTTTTGTCGTTCCTAAGATTATTATTTATTTAAAACTATAACTTTATACTTAAAAAGTAATGTTTTACTCTAAGTAGCCTAATATAAGCAAGTTATAAACCTATTATATAAGTAAGGTAGTAAGAGGCTTATAATAAGGTACTTAAAGATATTCCTAAAATTATAATATTTTTTATATATTTAAAGTATAATTTACTATTTATAACTAGGTTTCTATAAATATAAAAAACTTCTGCTTTATTATTAGTACTACTTTTAGTTAAATTTAATATGAACTATTCTTAGTAACCCTTTAGTCCTATAAATTTTAAAGCTATTTATCTTAAAATAAATTAAAGCTTAGTAAGAGAGGACTTAAAACCTTTAGACTAGAACCTATTATTATATCTAAATTATTTAGGTTATTCTTATTTTAATTATTACTTTCCTTTAGTTTACTTATTATTTACACTTTAACTAGGTTTATAATATTAGCTCCTAACTCTTAAACTATCTTTAATATCCCCTAAATTAGGTAAAATATATAACCTACTAGCTATCCCCCTTTTTTTAATCTTAGTCCTATTAGGATAAAGCATCTAGCTAACCTGCTTATATACCTAGGCAATAGTATTATTATTCATGTACGCTAGGTAGCTAGAGCCACTAACTAGTTCATCAACTAACTTCTTAATATAGGAAAAACCCTAAGATAAGGGAGAAAACCTATATTCTTCTATATAGCTCCTGCTAAGCCTTTAATATAAAGTCTTTATTATTTTTAACTATTAGTATAAGATATCTGCTAGTTCCCCTAGAACTGCAGATAATAACAGAAGTATAGTTATGCTTTATATAAAAGGTTAGTATATTAGTAAAAAACCCCTATAAGCACCTTCCCTTTTAATCTAGCTCTTTCTTTTTTATTTTATTATTTCTATTACCTTTAGTCCCTTTCTTAGCCTTAATATTATATATCTACTATGCCTTATAAAGCTTCTCTACTAACCTATACTACTAAAGTTACCTAGTTAAGAGCACCTACTTTATAATATTTAGTACTAGCTTTTTATTATTAAGTACTGCTTTAAGTTCCTATAGGTCTCTTATTATAAGCACTACTAGGATTAGCTTTAAATAGTTATATTCTAGGTATAACAAAATAAGGTAGTAAATATTCTTATTTCCTCCCTAGTATTAACATATTAGTAATATTACCTTAGGCACTTATTTATTATAAAGAAAGGTATTTAGTCCTATTTTTTCTGTTTAAAGCTATACTAAGGCTATAGATTTATACTTTAGTAGGCTACTATAAAGCCTTACTATTTTTTTTATACTCTTAAAGTTAGGTTTCTTATTTATTACTATTACTTTTACCCATTCTCTTCTTACCTAAGCCTTATGCCTTTATTATATCTACTGTTTTTCCTACTCCCTCTTTAATTCTTATCTAGCTATAAGGCTACTAGGGAGGGGGGGGGGGGCATTAGGAAACGCCTTATAGTAATTGCATTAGCGGCCTCTTCCTTAGCATTATAGCTATAATACTATTAAATTATATACCTGTTATATCTTCTTACTTATACTACTATTCTTAAGTTTTTAGTAGAATTATTACTTAATATAATTAAGGTATAAATCCACTAGTAATACTACTACTTTTATTTTTAAGAGTATTAATAGTATTGCCTTATATACCCCTATAACCCGCCTTAAGTATTTATTCTGTTCCCTTATAAATGCCTTTACTACCCCCTGTACTACCCCTTTTAACTTACTATAAGTATAGTATATTTTAGCTTTATAAGCTATTATACTTCTTATTACTTATATATAAAGGGATCTTGCACACTCTAGTTAGCATCCCTATGTAAACATAGCTAGTACTATAAGTACTAACTTCTGCTATAATAATTTAGCATTCACCTTCTTTATATAAGTTAACTAACAAAGCTTTTAGTAAATCCAAACCCCTAGGAATTGCGCTAATTATGTTAGTTATATTATTGTTTTTTTAAGTTACATTATTATTATAATTACCTACCTCTTCCTTATAAAGTATATTAGCTTGCTCTTCTCTAGGTTAAACCTTAGCCTATACTCCTTTAATTACTTCTTATATATTTTTTAGGCTCTTTCTAGTTATACTTTAGTCTCCTTTACTATTTTCCTATATACTATAATGTTTATATTATCTAAGAACCCTAATGTTAATATTAATTCTGCTGCTACTAGTCTTTAATATAGTAGTATAATATAGAGCAGGAAGAGGATAAAAGACGCTAGTAACCCTTACAGAACCCCTATAGTAACTTGGATTTCCTTAGTAATATATCCGTTAAATACTAATTATGCTCTTCTTTTTAATGTAAAGCCCTATGCCTATTTAGCCATTTACCCTAGTAGTTCTAACTCCTTTATAGTGTGAATTAACTATTTATAGCTAATAGTATTAAACGCCCTAGTAATATCTAGCTATAGTAATAATACTATTCCCTAGTAATACTACGCTATCTTTATAACCTCTTTTAGTATACTTAGTGCTATTTCTATTAACCTGCTAGCCCTATTGCCTATTTATATATCTAGTAGTATATAGCCTTTTTTTACTATAGTAGTAATCCTCCTTATAATAGCTCCCTTAATTACTTTTCCTATTATATTTAATAGTAATATTAGCCTCTACCCCCCTGGTCTGCCTAACTCCTTAGGGGTTTTCTTAGGTTTATATAGAACTATGTTATGGTCTAGCTAATGTGCGACTGCAGTATTAGTGACTATGAATGTGAATAATCTTCTTAAGGGAGAAGAGAAGGAAAAGATCTGCAATTCTTCTAGAACTCCTGCCTTTATAGCTTATCCTATCTACTCTTATATAGCCTAAGTAAAGAGGCTAGAGTAAGATAGACCTAAATACATATAGGGTCCGAATTGTTAGCGTAAAGCTTAAGTTAAGAGGCTGACTTAGAGTATGTTAGTATGTGCACCTAACTCATATTGCTTGTATAGCTCGTAAAGCCTGGCTTTTGTGATGTGGTTATTCTTCTGACTGTAAAGATCTGAGCCTAAAGCTTGAATCCATTACATAGCCCCCTTTTTGCTGCTAAAACTCCGTAATAGCGATGAAATATAGGTCCCCCTTTTTGTTGTATTTGTCCCTAAGCTCCCCTAAGGTACGTGTAGACGCCGGTTTATTGTGTGACCTACCTTTAACTGGTCGTCTTGCTAACCGGATGTGGGTTACCAGCCCCCTGCATTTCTAACGTCTATAATAATAATATAAACCTAGTCCCTGGATTCCTTTGCGTTGTTTTTTGTTGTTCTTTCTTTATTAACTGTCTTGCTCTTATTAATTCTTTTGTTTACGCCTGTTTTAAAGACTATAGTAATCCTTCTTTCCTGCTAACGTTTTCTTATATTCTCTTAATATTATATCTGTCTGTATGTAAGTTAAATTTCCCTAGTATAATTCATGATATCTAGTTGCTAATAGTTCTGATGTAAGAAGTATGTCCGCTGTAGTAGGAGCTCCCCTGCTACCCCCCTTAAGCCATGTATATGGCGGTCTTATTGTAATGGGCGATTTAGATGATGAGGATGCCGCCGGCGCTGTTAAATATAAGGCGTTCTGCATTTATTGCGTGAACGACCTTTATGTCCGCAGGGAGGCTAAATGCCTCCCTAACCCGCGCGGCTGTGCCTGCTGTGCTTATTAGGCAAGTTGCAGGAGTTGTCTCTAGGAAAGAGAGCTCTTATTAGCAAACCCTAAGTTGTGGCGGACTATTAAAGATATGCGCTGACTAGCTAGCACTGGGCGCGCGATTGAAATCCCGGCTGTGCCCGTAGCGCCCGGGCGTAGGGCCACCCGGGCGATTCTTATAGCTGAGTTTGTTTGTGCTAGGCGTCGTTTTGAGGACGCTCTTAGAACTGCCCGTGCTGCTGCCCCTGCTGCTATTGCTGCCATAAGCCTCCCCCCCGCTGTCTCCTCTGGTCTCCCTGTTACGCCTGTTGCCCCTATAATAACAATAGATATGCTACAGGCTGCTAATCTGTCGGTTAAAATGCGCCAACTACGAGGCACTCTTATAAAGAGCACTGTAGCCAGCAGATGCCTCCTAGAATATGCTAGGGCTCTTGCCAACCGCCCCCCTCCCTTGCTTAAGCAGCCCGCCCTTAGGACCACTCCTCCCTAGCCCCCCTCTAGGGATAAGAGTTCTATTAAGACTCCCTGCCCCCCTTGTTCCTTTAATCCTCCCTTAACCCCCCCTTCTCTCTCTAAAGATGGCTTTTATAGGGATATTAACGATACTATAACTAATGCTGTCTATAAGACTAAAGAGAAGGCAAATCGCGCCTAAGCAGCGTAGAAAGAGAAGCGAAAGCGCCTCCGTAAGGAGGCCAAAGAGCGGAAAAGGAGGTAACGGCTGCATGCCGTTTTTTTTTTTTTTTTTTTTTTTTTTTTATTGTATAGGTTTGGAATTGGTCTATTTATGTAGAATTTTGTAGATTAAATTTAGTTTGCCCTCCGTTTGGGACCGTTATGGCTGTATATGTCACCCTATTATGCTTTAAATCTCTCTAGTGCCGCTGTCTCTAGGAAACTTTCTAGGGGCTCCCATGTTAGCTGGGTGTACCCAACCTATTTAACTAGTATATCCCGTTGGTTTCCATAACCTTATATGTTTCTTACTACTAATATCTCTTTTACTTTATATTTTGCTAACTCTGGATTGTCTTTACTTAACAAGAGTGTTAGCCCTAGTCTAGAATCCGCTAGTAGTTATAATAGCAGCGGGTTAGATGTAACCCTCTTTATTAAGTCTATATGGAAGACAGGGTGTATACCCTGTGGGATATTAAGTCAGATAGTAAGTAGTGTTAGCGTGTCTAAAACCTGATATTTTGCCTTAATCTAATTAAGTTTCCGGCTAGGGCGATTAGTCTTAATATAGCGCAGATTTAACCACATAAAGTCTCCTGCCTAATATCATTCTGCTGGCCATTAGGAAGCATTTGCTGCATCCTATTATTATTATTGTGTAAAGTCAATCGCTGCCTAGGCTAGTGTTGTTCCCTCTTAGAGATATTCCAGGAATAATACAGCCCTCCCTTTGGGTGAAGTTAGACTCTTAGTTGTGTCTAATACTTATTAAATTAGCTTAATATCAAACCCCTTTAGCGCCTGGTTCGCGCTTAGCCTGGTCACTGTGGACGTTCGGTTATTAAGCACTATTTAATAAGCTAGGAGATAATTAGCCTAATTATATTATAAAAAGGCAACAACTACTCGGAGGACTGCCTGTATTTCTTAGTTTACTTATTTTATACTGCTGTCTGTCTAAGGGTAATGTAATATAAATAATAGCTGTTTTATACCTACCTTCTTATAAAGCGTGGTCTAAAAACGGCTAAGCCAATCCGATCTGCAGTCAGAGATAATCTAACGGGGAAAACCATGGAATTACTACTAGTAGTGTTTAAAGCATTCTGCGCATGCCTTGGCTGCTATACTTATTATTACCTCTAACTGTATATACTTAGAGAGGCAATCCGTAATAACCATTAGGTAGCGTGGTGACTCCTTGTTATGTGCAGGGAGATTAGTTATAAAATCCACTAATATCTGTAACTAGTAACGGTCTGCCACCGGTATAGGTTTTAAGAGCCCCTATTGAAGTTATTAACTCTTTCTCCTACTATAACAGTGGCAATTCTGTATAAACTATGCTATGTCTTTTAATATCCTATCCTAGTAATAGTCTCTTTATAATGCCTAGAAAGTGGTGTTCCTCCCTGGGTAACCTAACATAGGCAAGTCATAAACCTGTTATATAAGCGATGTAGTAAGAGGCTTATATTGGGGAACCTAGAGCTGCCCCTGGAATTATAGTGCTTCTTAAGCATTTAATATATAATCCGCTATTTGAGATTTAGTTCCTGTAAAGGCGGGAAATTTCCGCTCTACTGTCCGAACTACTCCTAATTTTATGCTATATAAGCCATCCATAGTAATTCCCTGGTTCTATAAATCCTAAAGATGTTTATCCTAAAAGAGGTTAGAACCCTATAGTAACGGCCTTGCTAAGTCTGTGCTAGCAATGTCTTAGGTGACTGTTTTATCCGGATTGTTATTATCCTAGTTGCTATCCTCCTCCAGTTCGGCTGTTATTTACACTCCTACTGGGGATGTATTGCCTATGTCTTGGCTTTAGACCAGACGTATAATGCACCCTATAGGACGGCTCCCCTAACCTTAATCTTGCTCCTATTGAGAGAGAGCATCCGGCTTACCTGCCTGCGTACCTAGACAATATTAAAGGTAAAAATTAAAAAGGGATAATGTTTTGGCCCATCTTGCTTGCCTTTCTGACATCTCTTAAGGGGCTGTAAAATACTCTAGATTTTTATAGTCAGTAAGGATTGTAAACGGTTGGGCCATACTTTGTAGTTCTGCCGACCATGCCTTAAGATAAGAAATAATACTATAGAGCTCCTTATTGTAAATTATATAGTTCTGTTGCACTGTTGTAAGTCGTGCTAAGTAATATGCAATAGGCCGCTATACGCCCTTTGAATCGCTTTATAAAAGGCATCCACCTATTGCTTTATTAGAAGAATCAGCTTCTACTTACATCTCTAGGTCAGGGTCCTATTGCGTAAGAATTAGGGATAATATAAAAGCTTTCTTAAGCGCCTGAAATGCCTTCTTGCGTTCAGGAGTCTAATGGAACCTAGCTGCCTTCTTAGTGAGGTCGGTAAGGGGCCCTGCCAGGTCTAAGAAATTATTGATAAATTCCCGATAAAAATTCACAAAGCCTAGGAAACTTCTTACTCTATGTACTAATCAGGGTGACTCCTAGTCCTAAATAGCTATAATCTTCTCTGGGTTAGGACAGACAGCTTTCCCTGCTTCTATAATAAATCCTAAGTATTTTACCTCCTGGACTATAAACGCACACTTATTAATGTCTAAGTATAGCCCGGCTTGTTCTAACTGGCGTAGAACTTCTTGCACTTTTTCTATATAGTCCTCCTTTAATCCTCTGGAATAGATAAGGATATTATCTAGGTAAGCTGTTATATAATCTCTTAATATATCCCCTAACGCATTATTAATATAATGCTAAAAAGTAGCGGGCGCCCTAGCTAAACTAAATAGGCAAACCAGCCACTTAAATAATCCGAACCTGGTCTAAAATGTAGTTAGGCCTTTATTCCCCTATGCAACCTGTAGTTTATAAAAAGCTATGCGGACATTTAGTTTAGTGAAATATCTTACCCCGGCTAGGGAGTAAAGCGTTTTCTTAATTAAGGGGAGAGGATATCTATCCTGGACTGTGACTTTGTTTAGTGCTTAATAGTTAATATAAAACCGCTAACCCCCCCTAGCTTTCTTAACTAATAGGACTAGAGCTTTAGCCGAGGAAGAGCTAGCCCGGATCTAACCTTTATCCTAAAGGTTTACGATTTATTTCTGAATTTCTAGAAGCTGTTCCTAAGGTATATTATATAAAGGGGCCTAAGGGAGCTCTGGCTCTGTCCTATTAGGGTTTTTCTGTAGCTGAATGTAATGGTCTGCAGTCCCCCGGTGTGGTGGCAATGTATTTGCCTTTTTTTTATTAAATAAGGCTAGGAAATCCTGGAGCTCCTTAGGTAAGCGGTCTATTAGGGCCTGAGTAGGATCTGCTATGGGTGTAACTGTTAGTATAGAGGTTATATCCTGTAAGCTAGTAGCTAAGAACTGTATATCCGTTTATTTCTTTGCTACTACTTATCGTGCTATTCCCTTATAAATAAAGCCTAATATTTCTGTTATTAGATTATTAGTTTTCCTTGTAGTTGTTGCCTGAACCTAAAGATTTCTTAAAGAACGGACTATAAGAGATTCCTACGTGGCGTAAATTTCAATATTATATCGTTTTAACTAAGGGGTCCCTAAGATGCATAAATAGGTGAGTCCTGGTATTATGTATGCAGAAACTGGGAAACTCCATCCATCCACGTCAGCTATAAATCGGGTAAACCTGGATATCTTTATAGGACCCTAATAGAAACCCTCTTAGCCCTGTTTCTTAATAGACACAGCTGTTTGTATTTATTATAGTTAGGCTAAATCAATCATAGGAAATCCCATATGTTATGCAAAGGATTCGCTTACAGCAGCATAACTATTATAACCATTATCCACTTATACATTAGCAAAGGCTTCCTTGTTAAACAAAACTAGTATTAAAAAGGGAGTTAAGTTTATATTTTTCTCTATCTATTCGTAGGCGCCTTTACCTACAGGTGGTATTTAGTAAGACAGCTTTCTGCCTTTTTCTTCCCCCTTGCTAAGCCTTAAGCTTAGGGGCTGTCTTTTTCCGATTTCTCTTCCACTTTGGATTCTGCTTAGGCGCTTATTGTTTTTATAATGTGAATGTTAGAATCCGGACGACGCGCTAGAAGGAGGCGGCAAGCCTTTGCCCAGTGGCCAGTGGTACTGTAATGCAAACATTGGTTATTATCTCTATAAGCCTGTATTGTTTCTACTAATACCCACTTAGCACGCGTTTTGCCTGCGTTTTAGTTTCCTGTAAAAGACGTAATATTTACTCCTGTTATCTGCATATCCCTGTCCTTTTTACAAGATATGCCTAAAGGGAATCTAGTTTATTCTCTGCGTTTAGTTTTTAATTGTTCTTCTAGGTTATAAGACTTAATATTAAGGGTAATACCCTGAAGTCTAGCCACCGCCTGTTTGTAATTAGTACAGGGGATATCCTGCCCTACATAGCAATTGCGCATCTTTTTGTTTAAAGCCATGTGTAGTTTTAATAATTTAATAGAATCCGCCCATTTACGTCCTCTAGTAAGGACTAATTTTTGTTTAAAACGGACAAAAAAATCATTAAATTTTTCGCCTAAGTATTATTCCACTTGATTAAGTTCTGTAACAGCGCGTTTTTATTAATAAGGGTTCACAAATAGGGAGTTAAGATATCCTAAAAAATCATCTAAGGAGTAATTAAGGGCTTTTCCAGCTTTAAAGAAAGGAGCAACCCGGGCCCTAACCTTAGCCGACAGATATTGGTATATAAAACACCATTTATCCTGAGCGCTTCCAATGAAATTGCTATTAGCTTGTAGTTTGTGAGCTAAGAGGCTGCGCCATGCCTGGTATTTAATTCAATTCCTGTCATACGGGTTACCTATATTAAGGGGTTTCCTCTTAGGTTTTTTCTCTATTAGAGGGTCTTCCTGTTGTCTGCCTGCGCCTAAGGCGCCCGCACCCTAGGTAGAGGGTGTGGCCAAAGCGGTTGCGATCCTAAGCTGCTTAGATAGTGTTATAATTTGGTTAGTAGTGTCCTGGTTCGTCTGCTCGTGTAAGGCTATAATATATTGAAGCCTTAATAATTCCTGTATGGCGTCTATCCCTGCTAAATCGCCTGCTATATTGGACTGCATTGTGCCCTGTTGTGTTTTATTTATGTTAAATGTTACCTCCCTGTGAGACCTGTGAAGGTTTCAAAAATAAAGATAAAAGGAAGAAGATTATATGTTATGGTCTAGCTAATGTGCGACTGTAGTATTAGTGACTATGAATGTAAATAATCTTCTTAAGGGAGAAAAGAAGGAAAAGATCTGCAATCCTTCTAGAACTCCTGCCTTTATAGCTTATTCTATCCACTCTTGTATAGCCTAAGTAAAGAGGCTAGAGTAAGATAGACCTAAATACGTATAGGGTCTGAATTGTTAGCGTAAAGCTTAAGTTAAGAGGCCGACTTAGAGTATGTTAGTATGCGCACCCAACTCATATCGCTTATATAGCTCGTAAAGCCTGGCTTCTGTAATGTGGTCATTCTTCCGACTGTAAAGATCCGAGCCTAAAGCTCGAATCCATCACAAACTACTACTTTTACTTACTAAAAGGAGGCCGGATAGTGTCCTAAACTATAGAATATATTTATAAGGCATGTTAAACACAATATTAGGGCTTTTCTGCATAGCTTAAGGAAACCTATTAGCAGCTTATCCGGCCTTAGGGCTTTTTAACTTACTATATTCTTTATAACTTCTTTAATTTTCTCCTCTATAAACATGGGAACCACCTAATTATTACTATAGTATCTTATTTCTGCCTTTATCTCTAGACCTAAAGCCCTAGCTATAAATAAAGAAAAAAACCTCTCTATAAATACTTTTGCCTTACCCTTATATATAACCTCCACTATCTCCTCCCTGCTGTTATCTCCTAGCTAAGTTAGTAGTAGGACCTGTTATATCTTAGGAGAAAGTCTACTCTATAGCCAGGCCTAGCGCTTTAGGGTCTAGAGGCTCCCTTTAGACCTAAATAACTTACTAACTGCCTATTACTAACTACTTCTCTTTTCCTTTAAAATAATATAATTCTGTTTTTCTATAGCTTTTATTAAAGCCTGCTATAATTCCTATGTCTGTTATTACTACTACTGCCTATTAGCATATCTTGCCTCTGCTATTATATCCTTTACCCTTTTATTCTACTAAGGCTATAGTTTACTATACCCTTAAGGTTATTTAGGTACTACTATATTAGCTATTTCTATAAGCTATTAAGTAAGCTATTATGTATAGTTATTAATTTCCTGCTAGTTATATAGCAGGAGCTTTAACCCCTCCTTTCTAAGCCTGTTTAAAGCCTTTACTATAATAAGGTTTTTATTTACTATCCTTTAACCCTAGACTAACCCTAGGCTATTGCTTAATTCCTTGCTTATTCTAATGCTAATAAGCTAAGGCATATGGTCGGATCCGGCGATTTCTACTAGCCTAATAAATTTAACACTAATATTATAGGTAGTTTATATATAGTTAATAGTGCTGTCCCTGCTGCTATGTTCTCTTCTTATTACTTCCCTAAACGGCATAGCTAGGCCGAAATGCTACCTTATTATAAATTCTAATATTTTATTATGCCCTTAAGAGGTTTAGCTAAATCTATTCTATAAAGAGTAGTATTAGTTGAAGTCCCTTATAAACACACTCTGGCCTTTTACCTAAATATTAGCAAAGTGTTATAAAGGCATCTGC
The DNA here is from genome assembly GCA_000222935.2 of Aciculosporium take MAFF-241224. Taxonomy (NCBI): domain Eukaryota; kingdom Fungi; phylum Ascomycota; class Sordariomycetes; order Hypocreales; family Clavicipitaceae; genus Aciculosporium; species Aciculosporium take. Next base: position 22,680 of record AFQZ01000148.1, on the reverse strand, counting down.
CACTCCCTTTTATAAGCCAGGAAATAGATATTATATACCTTTACTCTATATAGCTTAATACTATATTAATCCTCCCCCCTCCCTATAGTCTAAAGTTCTATCTTAACTTTTTAATATATATAAATTACTATTCTTCTGCTATATATTACTAATATATAGTGCTCTTAAAATAGATTTAGTAGTATACTATTATAACCTCCTGGTTCTTAGATAGCTATTACCTTAGGGCTAACGCCATGACCTAATACTAAATATACTAAATTACTTTTCTTTTATATATTCTAGTATATAACCTTAATTATATACTCTATTTTATGCTTTAGAGCACCCTAGTTAAGCTAGCTCTGGTATTGTTTTGCCCTTTAGTTAGTTATAAAAAGGCTAGTATTATGCCTTCCTCTGCCGGTTTCTGTTGTCCTAATTATAGCTTATAGGTTTATTTTATAAAAAGGCCCCTTAGTTATATACTCCTTTCTCTTAGCTATTTCTCTATTAGTCCCCCGGTTTCTTCTCTATAATAACCCTTACCTATAGTAGCTATTACAACCTCTGACTAATAGCTATAGAAGAACAGCAGCCTTATAGTATAAGCCTCCCTATCCTGCTACTATCTATTATTGCTTACTAAGCACAGCCGAGACCATACTGGATATACCCCCACATAATTTAGGCATCTCTCCTATACCTTGCTTATTAACGTTAGGCAAGCCCTCTCTCCCTTGGGGTGTTTTCCAGCAGCATACCTGCTATATCTGTTATGGTCTCGCTAGAATGCAACTGCAGAGCTAGTAACTTGAATGAGAATAATATTTATAGAGAAGAAGAGAAGGAAAAGATCTATCTAATTCTAGTATCCCTGCCTTTATAGTTGTATATGCAACTAGGGTCCAAACTGCTTACATATTGCTTACATAAGGCCGTCCGCTCTTTAGCTGCATAAATCCAAGCTTTAAGCTTAAATCCATTACATAGCCCCCTTCCGACATCCTATTATCCCTATAAAGGTCTTCTTTCCTTAAATAAACTAAATTAAACGCGCTCTTACTATGTTTACTAAATCATCCCATATGCACTCTTACTGTTATTTACTAAATTACCCTATGCGTGTAGTGTGTAAGGATCCTTAAACCCACTCCTGCGTTAATCTTTTTCTAAATCCTAATACTTATATCTGCTAATAATGTCCGAATTAATCGTAATATATCAGAAGATCGGGTCTATGCTACTATTGGTTTATTATGATCTAAATCACTTATAGTCGTACCTAAGTGTCCGTTCTTTCCCTAGGTATAAGTATTAAGTCCGCCCCCCTTTCTGCAAATCTTCTAACCTCTTTTTCTAATATGTCTCCTCTTTATGCCCTTATTATTGCTCTCTAATTTTCATACAAACTCCTCTTGTTGTCCTAAGAGGCTCCTTATTACCCTTATTTCCTGTCCTAATTAATCTTATTCTCTTTTTTACTATAGCTACTTCTTTAGATACTGCTACTAATAGACATCCTGCTCGTCCTACCTGTCCGAATATAATAGGAAATACCCTAGTTATAGGAGACTCTAGTAATAAGGAGTACGCCCCTATAGTTAAGTTAAAGTATTAATATATGCTATATGTCTATAATACTAGTGTTTAAGGGACTATTTTATACACGCCAGGTCCTTATAAGTTATACAAGGAATGTTAATTAGCCTACTAAGTCTGTATATAGGACCGCGAACTCCTAGCCTTAAACCCTTAATTACACCATTACATTTACAAGATAGAAAATCTTATTTACTATAGAGCTGCCGTTTATACTCCTGCTATCCCTACCTAAAATAGGCAAAAAGCAAAACAAGCAGTTATAACTCTGGAATTCCATTGCATTTACAACCATATTGCATACTACCTCAAAAACACCTGTTAACATACCTCTGCCATACCTTTAATAACTATAAGTCCTACTATATCCTCCTAGAGTATAACCTTAGACTCTTAGTTTATATCCACACCCCCTTTAAACTCTATTATTACTCTACCTTAATAATAATATACTAATACAGAAGAACTTACTAGCGCACTTAAAGGGTTATATAGGGCTATTACTAAGAACTTAGCCCTCATCCGTTCTACATCCTTATATTAATTATAATAAGATACTTTATCTTACTTAGGACCTCTGTCGCCCTACTGTTAGGAAACTGCTTACAACCCTGTAGTTATTGTTATTACCCCTACTAGCACAACCCCTAATGTCTAGCAGGACATTACCCTAGTATAATCTAGGTTCTTCTTAAACCTCCTTAGCTGCTGCTGCACGCCCTATAGTAGTAGCCTATAAGCCAGGCTTATTTTTCTTAATATATACGTGCTAGTACTTGTTAGAAATCTATTAAAAAAAATTTTTTTTTTTTTTGACTTAAATATAGCAGACTGTAGTTAGGAATTTAGGTCGCCCTTTGTGCAGGCCCGTTGTTGCTGCGTACATCGCCCTATTATGCCTTATACCACTTTAGTACTACTATATTTAAAAAACTTTCTAAGGGTTCTTATGTTAGCTAGACATATCCTGCCTACTTAACTAATATATCCTGTTAATTACCCTAACCTTAGGCATTTCTAGCTGCTACTATTTCCTTAATCTTATATTCTGCTAAATCCAGATTATTTTTATAAAGCAGGAGTATTAGGCCTAGTCTGGAATCAGCTAGCTATTATAATAGGAGCGGATTAGTAGCTGCCCTCTTAATAAGGTTTATATAAAAAACCGGGTATATTCCCTATAAGATATCTAAACAGATAGTAAGTAGAGTTAGCGTATTTAAGACCTTATATTTTGCCTTTACTTAGTTAAGTTTTTAGCTAGAACGGTTTATCTTTATATAATAGAGATTTAACTATATAAAATCCCCTATTTAGTAACGCTCTACTGGATGCTAGAAAACGTTTGCTACATCCTATTAATATTATTATATAAAGTCAATCATAGCTTATATTATTGCCATCCCCTCCTGGATATGTTCTAGGAACAATATAGCTCTTCCCTTAGGTAAGGTTAGGCTTCTAGTCTTATCTAATATACGCTAGACCAGTTTAATATTAAAACCTTTTAGCGCCTGGTTTACACTTATACTAGTTACTATAGAGATCTAGTTATTAAGCGCTATTTAGTATGCTAGTAAATAGTTAGCCTAGTTATACTATAAGAAAGTAATAATTACTTATAGAACTGCCTGCACCTTTTAATTTACTTATTCTATGCCCCTCTCTGTCTAAGGATAATAAGATGTAAATAGTAATTACTTAATGCCTACCTACTTACAAAGTATAGTCTAAAAACGACTAAGCTAATCCAAACTGCAATTAGAAATAATCTAATAGGGGAAACCATAGAAATGCCACTAGCAATGTTTAAACCGTTCTATGCACGCTTTAGCTACTATACTCATTATTGCCTCTAGCTACACGTACTTTAAGAGACAGTCTGTAATAACTATTAGGAATTATGGTAATGCCTTATTATATGCTAGAAGCTTTGTTATAAAATCCACTAAGATTTATGACTAGTAATGGTTTATAGCTGGTATAGGTTTTAATAGACCCTGATAAAGTTGTTAGCTCTTACGCCCCTTAAAGTAATAGTAGTTTTATATATACTACGCTACATCCTTTAACATCCTATCCTAATAGTAATCCCTATATAGCGCCTAGAAAGTAGTGTTTTACCCTAGGTAACCTAATATAAGTAAGTTATAAACCCGCTATATAAGCAAGGTAGTAAGAGGTTTGTAATAAGGTACCTAAAGCTATCTTTAAAATTACAGCGCTCTTTATATATTTAAAGTATAGTCTGCTATTTATAATTAGGTTTCTGTAAATATAGGAAACTTCTGCTTTACTACTAGCACTGCTCCTAGTTAGATTTAGTACAAACCGTCCTTAGCTACCCCTTAGTTTTATAAATCTTAAAGCTATCTATCCTAGAATAAATTAGAGCTAAGAGGGAAAGGACTTAAAACCTTTAGTCTAGAACCTGCTATTACGTTTGAATTCTCTAGGTTATTCTTATTCTAGTTATTGCCCTCCTCTAACTTGCCTGTTATCCACACCCTAACTAGGTCTGTAATAACAGCTCCTAGCTCTTAAACTGTCTTTAATGTCTGCTAAATCGGGTAAAACATACGACCTACCGGCCGTCCCCCCTTGCTCTAATTCTAGTCCTATTAGGACAAAGCATCTAGCCAACCTGCCTGTATACCTAGGTAATAGCATAAGTAATAGTTAAAAAGGGATAATATTTTTGCCTATCTTGCTTGTCTTTTAGACATCTCTTAAGGGGCTGTAAAATACTCTAGATTCTTATAATTTATAAGAATTATAAACGGCTAGGCTATGCTCCTTAGCTTAGCTAACTATGCCTTTAAGCAGGAAATAATACTAAAGAGCTCCTTATTATAGATTATATAGTTCCGCTATACAGCTGTTAGTTATGCTAAGTAGTATGCTACTAGCCTCCATACTCCCTTTAAATCGCATTAAGAGAGGCATCTGCCTATAGCCTTATTAAAGGAGTTAGCCTTTACTTATATCTCTAAGTTAGGATCCTATTATATAAGAATTAGGAATAAAATAAAAGCGGCTTTAAGCGCCTAAAATGCCTTTTTACGTTCTAGGGACTAGTAAAACCTGGCAGCCTTCTTAGTAAGGTCAGTTAGAGGGCCTGTAAGGTCCGAGAAATTGTTAATAAATTCCTAATAAAAATTCACAAAGCCTAAGAAGCTTTGTACCTTATGAACCGTTTAAGGGGACTTCTAATCTCAAATAGCCGCAATCTTTTCTGGGTTAGGGCGGATAGCCTTGCCAGCTTCTATAATAAATCCTAGGTACTTTACCTCTATAACTATAAACACACACTTATTAATATCTAAATACAGCCTAGCGCATTTTAGTCATTATAGAACCTCCCGTACTTTTGCTATATAGTCTTTCTTAGAGCCCCTAGTGTAAATAAGAACATTATCCAGATAGGCTGTTGTAAAGTCCCCTAATGTGTTCCCTAAGGCGTTATTAATATATTATTAAAAAGTAGCAGGCGCCCCTACTAAACTAAAGGGGCAAACCAGCCACTTAAAGAGTCTGAATTACGTCTAGAACGCTATTAACTACTTGTCTCCTTTAGCAACCTATAGCTTATAAAAAGCTATATAAACATTAAGCTTAGTAAAGTATCTTGCCCTAGCTAGGGAGTAAAGGGTCTCCTTAATTAAAGAAAGGGAGTACCTATCCTAGGCTATAACTTTATTTAATGCCTAATAGTCTACACAAAATCACTAACCCCCTCCTGCCTTCTTAATAAGTAAGACTAAAGCCCTAGCTAATAAAAAGCTAGCCTATATCTAACCTTTATCCATAAGATCTATAATTTGCTTCTGTATCTTTAAGAGCTACTCCTAAGGCATATTATATAAGGGAGCCTAAGGAAGCTTAGGGTTAGTTCTATTAGGGTTTTTCCATAGTTAAATATAATAGTCCGCAGTCCCTCTATATAGTAGCAATGCATTTGCCTTTTCCTTATTAAACAGGTCTTTAAAATCCTAGAGCTCTTCTAGCAGGCGGTTTAGAAGCATTTTAATTAGGTCCGGTTTAGGTGTAAAAATATCAAGTATTAAGGTTATATCTCGTAAGCTAATAGCTAAAAACTATATATCTTTTTCTTTCCTAGCCACTACTTATTACGCTATCCCAGCATATACTAAACCTAATACTGTAATTATTAAAGTTACTACCTTCCTAACAGACAATGCTTATACCTAAAGGTTTCCTAAAGAACAGACCATAAGTAATTCCTAGGCCGTATAAATCACAATATTATATCACTTTAGCCACAGGGTTCCTAAGATACATAACCAGGTAAGACCCGGGATTACATATGCTAAGACTAGAAAGCTCTATCCATTCATATTAGCAGTAAACCAGGTAACCCTAGATATTATAGTTAGGCCTTAGTAGTAGCCGTCCTAGCCTTGCTTTTTAATAAAAATAGCTGTTTAGATTATTTAAGGTTAGGCTAATAAAAACATAAGAAACCCCATGCTCTATGCAAAAGATTCACTTATAGCAGCATAGCTATCACACCCGCTATCTACTTATATATTAGCAAAGGCTATTTTATTAAACAAAACTAGTAATAAAAAAGGAGTAGCATTTATTTTCTATTCTATCTGTTTATACGCCTTAGCCATAATATATAGTTAGTATAATAGTATCTTACTATTATTTTCCCCTTTACTAAGCTTTATACTTAGGGGCTGTCTTTTTCTAATCCCTTCTTTACTTTAAGCTCGGACTAGTAACTAGTTATATTTAGTATGTATATAGTTGTTTTCAGAGGTTATGCTAGGAGGAGCCGGTAGGACTTTATACAGTAGTTTATACCACTATAATATAAGCACTGCTTATTATCCTATTATGTCTATATGGTTTCCTTAGAAACCTATATAGCACGCGCTTTTTCCTTACCTAATAACACTATAATGTTTACCCCCGTTATTTATATATCTCCCTCTTTATTATAAGAGGAAGCTAAAGGGGATCCCGCCTGTCTGTAGCGCCATAGCTTAGATTACTCCTCTAGTTTATATAACTTAATATCTAGTGTAATGCTCTATAGCCAAACAAGGAAGTAGCTATAGTAAAGGCATAGTAAAGCCGACAACACCGCGGATACGACGCGGTATTACGCCTAAAACAAAAAAGAAGTATAGAATCGGATTCCTTATTATTAATTACCCCCCTTAGTAATAGTATATTATATAAGGGGAGTAAGCAGCATAAGGGGTATAATAATTAATAAATTTTTATATAAATCTGTAACTAATAAAGAATAAGGTACTACCTAGGAAAAAACATAATATTAAGGAGAGAATTCTAGAGTAATAATAGTGTAGAAAAAACTAAAGAATAAAATAAAATTATTAAAGGAATTAATAATAAAAGTTATTCTAAAGGCAGAAATAATAAAAGTATAGGCTTTTATTAGAACTTTTATACAAATTACTATAAATATAAAAAGGGAGATAGCCTAAGCAAGAACTAATACAAAAGGCCTACAGGCCTTAATTATAAAAGCAGTTAGTAGCAGAGTAGAAACTATAGTTAAAAAGGCAGTTAAGGAGGTAATAAAGGCTATTCCTAAGACTAGATTAGTAGTTAGAGGGACTTAGGCAAATATTATAGCTTACAGAGTTATAAGGCAGAATATAATAATACCTTTAGCCTAAACAAAGGGTATGGCAATACTAGCCTGCTATTACTAGAAAGCACTAGTAAAAAAAAGCATTATTAGTAAGGCAATTAGAAACAGATTGCTAGGAGAGATTATAAAGGCAGTAAACAGTACTATTAGTATAAAGAAGGTAGTAGTAGTATGCTAATTATAAAGTAAAGATATAGTTATTATATTTATAAAAGCAGGGAGGAAATAAAAGGAAAACACAGCCTGGGTAGGAGTTACCTTTAGACCTAAGGCAGAAGTAAACAGGAAGATGTTTAGTATGATTATTAAGGGATTCCTAATATAATTAACAAACTATATTATAATTAAGGATATAAGGAAGAATATTAAAAAGGAAAATAGATTAAATATAATAAAGATAATAGTATAGAAGCTAAGAGGAATAGCAATAAGGGCACTATTAGTGGTTAGTATTAAGGGCACTAAGGTAGCAAACCAACTATGCCATGGGGGAATAGTATACTAAACAGAGATTTTTAATGCTAAGCTATATAATAAGATAATCCACCTAAAGCAATATTATAACTACTATAAGATTAGACATATTACTAAATACTATAAAGAGGAAGCAAGATATAGCAGGTATGCTACCGGAAAACACCCTAAGGGAGAGAGGACTTGCCTAATATTAACAGGTAAGGTACAGGAGAGATACTTAAATTATACAGGGGCATATTTAGTATGGTCTTAACTATACTTAGTAAGCAATAAGAGATAGTAGCAGGCTAGGGAGGCTTATGCTATAAGGCTGCTATTCTTTTACAACCATCGGTCGGAGGTTATAACGGCTATTATAGGCAAGGGTTATTAAGGAGAAAAAACCAGGGGACTAACGGAAAGGCAGCTAAGAGGAAGGAGCATATAACTAAGAGGCCCTTTTATAAGATAAACCTACAAGCTAAGATTAGGACAACAGAGACTAGCAGAGGAAGGCATAATGCTAGCCTTTTTATAACTAACTAAAGGGCTAAATAATACTAGAGCTAGCCCAACCAGAGTGCTCTAAAGCATATAATAGAGTACATAATTAAGGTTATATACTGGAATACACAGAAGAAAAGCAATCTAGTATATTTAGCGTTAGGGCATAACATCAGCCCTAAGGTAATAGCCATCCAGGAACTAGGAGGCTATAATAATATACTACCAAATCCATCTTAGGGACACTATATATTAGCAATATATAGCGGAAAAACAGCAATTTATATATACCAGAAGGTTAAGACAGGACTTTAAACTATAAAGAGAGAGGAGGATTAGTATAGTATTAAGCTATATAAAGTAGAAATATATAATATCTATTCCCTAGCTTATAAAAGGGAGTAGCAGATACCTTTATAACACTTTGCTAATACCTAGGCAAAGAGCTAGAGTGTGTTCATAAGGGACTTTAACTAATATCACCCCTTATAGGACAGATTTAGCTAAATATCTCCAGGGCATAATAAGATGTTAGAATTTATAATAAGGTAGTAACTTAGCCTAGCTATGCTGTTTAGGGAAGTAATAAGGAGAGAACATAGTAGCAGGGATAGTACTATTAACCATACATAAACCACCCACGATATTAGTATTAAATTTATTAGGCCAGTAGAAATCGCCGGATCTAACCATATACCCTAGCTTATTAGCATTAGAATAAATAAGAAATTAAGCAATAGCCCAGGGTTGGTCTGGGGTTAGAGGATAGCAGACAAGAACCTTATTATAGTAAAGGCTTTAAACAGGCTTAAAAAGAAGGGGTTAGAGCTTCTGCTATATAACTAGTAAGAAATTAATAACTATACATAGTAGCTTAACTAATAGCTTACGGAGATAGCTAATATAGCAGCACTTAAGTAACCTTAAGGGCATAGCAAACCACAGCCTTAGTGGAATAAAAGGGTAAGGGATGTAATAGCAGAGGCAAGACATACTAATAAGTAGTAGTAGTAATAACAGATATAGGAAGCATAGCAGGCCTTAACAAAAGCTATAAAAAAACAGGATTATATTATCTTAAAGGAGAAGAGAAATAGCTAGTAATAGGCAGTTAGTAAGTTATTTAGGTCTAAAGGGAGTCTTTAGACCCTAAAGCGTTAGGCCTAGCTATAAAGTAGACTTTCTCCTAAAAGGCAACAGGTCTTACTACTAACCCGGCTAGGAAATAACAGCAGGGAGGAGATAGTAAAGGTTATATATAAGGGTAAGGCAAGGGTATTTATAAAGAGGTTCTTCCCTCTATCTATAGCTAGGGCTTTAGGTCTGGAGGCAGAAAAGGGGACAAGATACTATAATAATAATCAGGCAGTTCCTGTGTTTATAGAGGAGGAAATTAAAAAGGTTATAAAAAATATAGTAAGTTAAAAAGCCCTAGGACTGGACAAACTACTAATAGGTTTCCTTAAGCTATATAAAGCAACCCTAATATTATGTTTAATATGCCTTGTAAATACTTGCTGTAGTTTAGGATATTATCCGGCCTCCTTCTAACAAGCAAAGGTAATAGTTTTACATAAACCTAGGAAGTCCCCTAAGGAGTTAGATAGACCAGGGGGGTAGAGGCCGATATTACTATTAAACATAATAAGTAAAGTAATTAAGAGAGCTATTATAAGGAGAATTATTATTATAGTAAAGGAAGGCTATATACTACTAGACATATAAATAGGCAACAGGGCTAGTAGATTAACAGAGGTAGCACTAAGTATGCTAAAAAAGGTCGTGAGAACAGCATGGTATTACTAGGGGATAGCATTATTACTACAGCTAGATATTACTAGGGCATTTAATACTATTAGCTATAAATAATTAATCCATACTATAAAGGAGTTAGGACTGCTAGGGTAGATAGCTAGATAGGCACAGGGCTTTACATTAGAAAGGAGAGTATAATTAGTGTTTAACAGACATATTACTAAAGAAATCTAAGTTACTGTAGGGGTTTTGCAAGGGTTGCTAATGTCTCCTATTCTCTTCCTACTCTACATTATGCTATTATATTAAAGACTAGTAGCAGTAGAATTAATATTAATGTTAGGGTTCTCAGATAATATAAATATTATAGTATATAAAAAAACAGCAGAGAAGATAAAAGTATAACTAGAAAGAGCCTAGAGAATATGTAAAAAGTAGTTAAAGGAGTATAGGCTAAGGTTTAACCTAGGGAAGAGCAAGCTAATATACTTTATAAGGAAGAGGCAGGCGATTATAACAATAATCCGACTTAAAAGAGCAATAATATAACTGACACAATTAGCATAATTCCTAGGGGTTTAGATTCATCAGAAGCTTTATTAGTTAACCTATATAAAAAAGGTAAATACTAAATTATCACAGCAGAAGTTAGCACTTACAGCGCTAGCTGTATCTACGTGGGGATGCCAACTAGAGTGTGCAAGATCCCTTTATACACAGGTAATAAGAAGCATAATAGCCTATAAAGCTAGAATATACTACACCCGCAGCAAGCTAGAAGGGATAGTATAGGGGGTAGTAAAGGTATTTATAAGGGAATAAAATAAATACTAAAGGCGGGTTATAAGGACATATAAGGCAATACTAGTAATACTCTTAGAGATAAAAGCAGTAGTGCTACCAGTAGATCTGTACCTTAATTATATTAAATAATAATTCTACTAAAGACTTAAAGATAATAGCATAAGCAAGAAGATACAGCAGGCCTGTAATTTAATAGCATTACAGCTATAACGCTAAGGAAGGGGCCGCCAACGTAATCACTATAAGGCGCTTCCTAATGCCCCCCCCCCCCTCCCCTAGCAGCCTTATAGCTAAACAGGAATTAGAGAGAGAGTGGGAAAAACAGTAGATTTAGCAGAGGCATAAGGCTTAAATAATAAGAGAATAGGCAAAAGCAACAGCAGTAAATAAGAAACCTAACTTTAAGAGCATAAAAAAGATAGTAAAGCTCTATAATAGCCTGCTTAAGCATAAATCTACAGCCCTAGTTTAGCTTTAAACGGAAAAAATAGGGCTAAATACCTTCCTTTATAACAAACAGGTGCCTAAGGTAACTTTACTAATATATTAATACTAGGGAGAAGATAAGGATATTTACCACCTTATCTTGTTATACCCAGAATATAACCATTTAAGACTAATTCTAGTAGTGCCTATAATAAGAGATCTACGGGAACTTAGGGCAGCGCTTAATAACAAAAAGCTAGCACTAAATATTGTAAAGTAGGTGCTTTTAACTAGGCGACTTCAGCAGTATAGGTTAGCAGAGGAGCTTAGTAAGGTATAGTAGATATGTAATAATAAAGCTAAGAAAGGGACCAGAGGCAACGGAAACAACAGGATAGAGGAGGAAGAGCCAGACTAGAAGGGGAGGTGCTTATAGGGGGTTTTTACTAACATACTAACCTTTTATATAAAGCAAAACCACACTTCTGTCATTATCTGCAGTTCCAGGGAACTAGCAGATATCTTATACTAATGGTTAGAAATAATAAAGACTCTATACCAGAGGCTTAGCGGGAGCTATATAGAAGAATATGGGTTTTCTCCCCATCTTAGGGTTTTTCCTATATTAAGAAGTTAGTTGATGGACTAGTTAGTGGCTTTAGCTACCTAGCGTATATGAATAATAATGCTCTATAGCCTAGCTACTACCCCTTAGTAGTTAGCATAGGAAATATTACGTCTTATACAGCAATTGCATATCTTTTTATTTAGAGCCATGTGTAATTTAGATAATTTTATAGGGTCTGCCTATTTGCGTCCTCTTACTAAGATAAGTTTTTATTTAAATTAGATAAAAAAGTTATTAAATTTTTCCCCTAGTTATTGTTTAACCTAGTTAAGTTTGCTAACAGCTTGCTCCTATTAGTAGGGATTAATAAATAAGGAGTTAAGGTATAATAAGAACTTTACTATAGAAAAACAAAGAGATTCCCTAGCCTTAAAGAAGGGTGCAATCCATGCCCGAACCTAAGCCAATAAGCACTAGTAAATAAAACACTATTTATCCTAATTATTACTAATAAAGGCGCTATCTACTACCAGTTTGTAAGCTAAAAGACTGCGCTAAGCCTAGTATTTAACCCTATTCCCATCATAAGGGTCACCCATATTAAGGGGTTTTCTCTTTAATTTTGCCTCTATTAAGGACACCTGTGGTCCGCCTGTGCCTAAGGCGCCTGCATTAATAGTAAAAGATATGGCTAAAGCGGATGCTGTTTATAGTTATTATTTCAGCTTAGTAATTTAATTTGTTATATTCTAATTTATTATTTCCTACGCTATTACTACGTGTTAAAGGCATAGTAGTTCCTGCATAGCATTTGTCTTACCTGGGTTAGCTGTAGTGTTATATTACACTGCATTTATTATTATTCTGTCTATTATAAGTATAACCTCCGTAACATATCTAATAAGGTTCCTAGGGCAAATAGTAAAAGGATGAATATTATATGTTATAGTCTTGCTAAAATGTAACTACAGAGCTAGTAACTTAAATAAGAATAATATTTATAAAGAAAAAAAGAAGGAAAAGATCTATGTAATTCTAATATCCCTGCCTTTATAGTTATGTGTACAACTAGGGTCCAAACTGCTTACGTATTGCTTACATAAGGCCGTCCGCTCTTCGGCTGCATAAATCCGAGCTTTGAGCTCGAATCCATCACAATATCTTGCTTTCTCCTTATAGTGCCTAGCAATATACCTAATCTTATAGTAGTTATAATATTACTTTAGGTAGATTATCTTGTTATATAGCTTAGCATTAAAAATCTCTGCTTAGTATACTATTCCCCTATAGCATAGGCAGTTTACTACCTTAGTGCCCTTAACACTAACTACTAGTAGTGCCCTTATTATTATTCCCTTTAGCTTTCATATTATTATCTTTACTATATTTAAACTATTCTCCTTTTTAATATTCTTCCTTATATCCTTACTTATAATATAGTTTATTAATTATATTAGAAATCCCTTAATAATTACACTAAACATCTTCCTATTTACTTCTGCCTTAGGTCTAAAGGCAACTCTTACCTAGGCTGTGTTTTCCTTTTATTTCCTCCTTACTTCTATAAATATAATAACTATATCTCTGCTTTATAGTTAGCATACTACTACTACTTTCTCTATACTAATAGCGCTATTTACTGCCTTTATAATCTCCCCTAGTAATTTATTCCTAACTGTCTTACTAATAGTGTTTTTCCTTACTATTACTTCCTAGTAATAGCAGGCTAGTATTGCCATACCCTTTATTTAGGCTAAAGGGATTATTATATTCTGCCTTATAGCTTTATAAGCTATAATAATTACCTAAGTCCCTCTAACTACTAATCTAGTCCTAGGAATAGCCTTTATTACCTCCTTAACCGCTTTCTTAACTATGGTTTCTACCTTATTATTAACCGCTTTTATAATTAAAGCCTGTAAGCCTCCTATACTAGTTCTTATTTAGGCTATTTCCTCTTTTATATTTATAGTAATTTATATAATAATTCTAATAAAAGCTTATACTTTTATTATTTCTACCTTTAGGATAACTTTTATTATTAATTCCTTTAGTAATTTTATTTTATTCTTTAGTTTTTCCTATACTACTACTACTCTAGAATTCTCTTCTTAATATTATATTTTTTTCTAAGTAGTGCCTTATTTTTTATTAGTTATAGATCCATATAAAAATTTATTAATTATTATGCCCCTTATACTGCTTACTTTTCTTATATAATATGCTATTACTAGGGGGGGTAATTAATAATAAGGAATCTAATTCTATGCTTCTTTTTTGTTTTAGGCGTAATACCGCGTTATATCTGCGGTGTTTTTGTTGTTTTTTAAGAATAGCGCTATATAGGAGCTACTATATTTAGGCAATAGTATAAGTAATAATTAAAAAGGGATAATATTTCTGCTTATCTTACTTATCTTTTAAATATCTTCTAAGGGGCTATAAAATACTCTAGGTTCTTATAATTTATAAGGATTATAAATAGCTAGGCTATACTCCTTAGCTTAGCTAACTATGCCTTTAAGCAGGAAATAATACTAAAGAGCTCCTTATTATAAATTATATAATTCTGCTATATTTTTATGGTCTCGCTAGAATGTAACTGCAAAGCTAGTAACTTAAATAAGAATATTATTTATAAAGAAGAAGAGAAGGAAAAGATCTATTTATATCTAATAACCCTGCCTTTATAGTTATATATATAACTAGGGCCTAAGCTGCTTATATATTTCTTATATAAAGCTATTTGCTTTCTAGCTATATAAATCTAAGCTTTAAGCTTAAATCTATTATATAGCCCCCTTCTTACTATTTAAGGGTTAAAGTAAAGTGTTATAGTTAGTAATTAGGTTGCCCCTTGTGTAGGCCTGTTATTATAGTATATATTGCCTTATTATGCCTTATAATGCTTTAGTATTACTATATTTAAAAAACTTTCTAAAGGTTTTTATATTAGCTAGATATATCCTGCTTACGTTACTAATATATCCTATTAGTTACCCTAACCCTAGGCATTTCTTACTATTACTATTTCCTTAATCTTATATTTTACTAAATTTAAATTATTCTTATAAAGCAGGAGTATTAGGCCTAGTCTAGAATTAGCTAGGTATTATAATAAGAGCGGATTAGTAGCTGCCTGTGATGGATTCGAGCTTAAGGCTCGGATCTTTACAGTCAGAAGAATAATCACGTTATAAAAGCCAGACTTTACAAGCTATATAAGTAATATAAGTTAGGTATATATACTAATATACTTTAATTTAGCATTTTAACTTAAGCTTTATACTAGTAAATTAAACCTTATATATATTTAGGTTTATCTTACTTTAGCCTTTTTACTTAGGCTATATAATAGTAAATAGGATAAGCTATAAAGGCAGGAGTTTTAAAAGAATTTGCTGGTTTCACAGGGTGTGATTGCTGCAGCAATAACGGAGGGGGTAACAAAGGTCTGATTTCTATATAGTTGTAATTATCTAAAGGGAAAAGAGGGGGACAATACAGAAGTGTAGTATTGTAGCCATAGTACTACCCTAGGTTACATAACATAGTAATCCAGCTAATTAAGGCACATATATCGTATATATGACCTATAATTCCCGGTCACTATTGTGTATCCCTTCTATCCTTAAGACAAGCAATTCCAACACTTGCAAACTCTCTCTTTGTTGAAAAAGAGGAATTGCTTTAAAACACGTAAAAAATCCGTAAAAATCAACAACGTCGCAATATATAAGAAATATTACCTAAATAAATGACTTTTCCCTAGTTCAGAGCATCCTTAAAGTCCCTTAATTAATTGCGTTCAGATTTATCGAATTTAAAATCTTTATGCGCGCTTAAGCAGCTTTGGCTTTAACGCTTAATACCGGTCTCTTTACCTAACCTTCTACTTAAATCCAAGCCTTATTCTTAGTTACAAAGGTCTTAAGGCTTCTATTTAGGGAAGCCTTTGTTATTGCATTAGCAAGGTTATTATAGCCATTTATCTATTAGTATTCCGCGATTTCCCTTCGCTTATATAACTATTACAGCACTATAATATTAATCATAAGCCTTTTCTCCTTTATAGTGCCTAATTTAATAATACACTTATATAATAAAAAAGAGTTAGTGCATATTACAATTAGGATGTTTAGCTTGTTTAATTAATTAGTAATAATCCTTAAAGTTATACTTATTACATAAGCAATATCAACTCCTTAAACCATTCTGTATAGCTTTAATACTAAGGTGCTTCTTATAACTCTTTTAGATTTCGTAGAGCTATAGGTCACAATGTTGCTTATAAGTGTGAATTCAGAGGCATTAATGTTCCTTTCCTTATTTCTAAGAATAATTACATAGCTGATTTGCAAGCTAAGGTCTTTATTATTAGCAAAGGAGCTATTAATAAAAACATAGAGGGAGGCATTTTCTAGTAAGAGAGGCACATAGTAAAGTCCGCAAGTCTGATTATTAATTTACTACTTAAGCCTCTTATTAAGCTTTATTATACTGTTAGGTTTTAGTTATTAACTTTAGGTAGTAATAGAAAGATTGTAAGAGGCTTTGGGTTAGCAGATAAGAGCAATGTATACACCTTAAGCCCTTTACTTAACATATTAAGCTTAATTATTCTAATTAACTTCTAATAACTTCTTTCCTTATGCCTTTTATTATAGGAAGAAGGTATTATTATTAGCTTTGCTTAAAATGTAACTATTAAACATTAACAGTATTGATTTCTCTAGGCATTGCTTTAGCTTTACGAGAAATCCGGCATTTTTTAACTTAACTTCTTTATAATTAAAGAATTTAGTATCGCTAAGGCCTAACGTGTTATTAGTCTGCATTCTAATAAGTCTAAAACAAGAGCTTTCCTTTAAAGAAATAAGTAGATATAGGTTATAGGTGGAAGTAATTATCTGGAGTTTTTAGTGATAATAATTAAAATATATTAACTACTAATACGTGCCTGCTTCTACAATTCTGTAAAGCAGCTTTATTATAACCATAATAACATCTAGTAGGTAAAGGTGTGTAATTTATGCTAGAAGCTTTACAAGGATTGTACAATTAAGCTTCGTCTGTAACTACATGTATGCTTAAATAATATCCCTTAACTAAGCCGTAATACCTTCTCTTTTTAATAATAAAGCAAGAGCAATAATAAGCCTCTGGCTAGCTCTTTAAATCATTAGGGACTGCGTAAGAATAACCTCTTTCCTATGGTCGCTATGGCCTTAAATAACATATTGTGATTTTTTGTATAGGGAATTAGTTACTTTGCCCTTAATCTCACATACTATTTATAAACTAAAGAGTCTCTCTGTAATGGATTCGAGCTTAGAGCTCGGATCTATACAGCCGACGAGCGGACGACTTTACGTAAGCAATACGCAAGCGGTCCGGGCCCTAGTCGCACACATAACTATATAGGTAGAGACGTGAGGATTAGTTAGATCTTTTCCTTCTTTTCTTCTCTATAAATATTATTCTTATTTAAGTTACTAGCTTTGTAGTTACATCCTAGTAAGACTATAATATATAATATTTATCCTTTATTTTTTACCCTAGAAACCTTAACGGATATAATACAGAGGTTATACTTATAATAGACGGGATTATGACAGATGCGCTGCAACCTAACACGGCAGCTAATCCGGCTAAGACCAGCGCTATGCAGGAACTGCTATACCTCTAAAGTGCAGTAATAGCGCAGGAAATATTAAATAAAAACATGGTAAATGAAATTGCCTAGCTGAAATAATAGCTACAAATAGCATCTGCTTTGGCTGTATCTTATAAGACTAGTGCGGGCGCCTTGGGCGTAGGCGGATAACAGGTGACCTTTATAAAGGCAAAACTAAAGAGAAAACCTATTAATATGGGTAACCCTTATGAGGGGAACCAGATCGAATATCCGGCATAAAGGAGCCTCTTGGCTCACAAACTAGAGGCAGATAGTGCCTTTATTAGGACTAATTAGAATAAGTAGTGTTTTATTTACTAATGCCTGTTAAGTCGGGTATAGGCCTGGGTCTTACCCTTCTTTAAAGTAGGAAAATCCATTAAGTATAACCTAAATGAGTTCCTAATATATCTTAACACTTTATTTCTGAATCCTTATTAAGAAGAGCACGCTGCTGTTAAACTAGATTAGGTTAAACAATAACCTAGAGAGAAATTTAATGATTTTTTTGTCCGTTTTAAACAAAAGCTGGTCCTAGTAGGCGGGCATTATTAGGTAGAACTGATTAAACTATCTAAACTATATACAGCTTTAAATAAGAAGATATAAGACTACTGCATAGGACAGGACATCCCTTGTGTAAATTACTTCTAGGCAGTAGAGAGATTATAAAGCATTGCCCTTAATCTTAAATCTTATAAGATAGAAGAATGCTCTAAGGCCTAACACCGTGTAATAACCAGATTCCCTTTGGCTGCGTCCTAGGATAAGGAAGGCAATGTAAAGATAACAAGCGTAAATACTATATCTTTTAAGATATATATAAAGTGGGTTTTAGCAGAGGAGATATAATCTTAATACAATAATAAACAGTGTTTACACTGTAGAGTTACCGGACATTGATTAAAGACATGCTGCCTTTTCCCTGCGCGCCCTCTAAAGGTTAATATACACACGGTTGACATAACAGTAACCCAGGACGGGTCTGAAGTTAAAGATAACTTAGAAAAAGACAGCCCTTAAGCTTAAGTCTTAGCAAGGGGGAGGAAAATAGCAGCTAGCTACCACATTTACTATAAAAGGCACACAAACAGATAGAAAAGAAAATAAACTCTAATCCTTTTTTATTACTAGTTTTATTTAATAAAATAGCCTTTGCTAATACACAAGTAGATAGTGGGTATAATAGCTATACTGCTATAAGCAAATCCTTTGTATAGAGGATAGGGTTTCTAATGTTTCTATTAGCTTAACCTTAAACGATCTAAACAGCTATTTTAATTAAGAAGCAAGGCCAGGATGGCTACTACTAGGGTGTAACTATGATATCTAGGGTTACCCGGTTTACTGCTAATATAGACAGATAGAGTTTTCTAGTCTTAGCCTATGTGATCCTGGGTCTTACCTGATTGTGCATCTTAGGAACCCCGTGGCTAAAGTAATATAATATTGTAATTTATATAGCTTAGGAATTACTAGTAGTCCGCTCTTTAGGAAACCTTTAGGTGCAGGCAACGTCCGCGAGGAAGGTAGCAACTCTAATAATTACAGTATTAGGTTTAGTATATGCCGGGATAGCGTAATAAGTAGTGGCTAGGAAAGAAAAAGATATACAGTTTCTAGCTACTAGCTTACAAGATATAACCTTAATACTTAATATTTTTATACCTAAACCGGACCTGGTTAGGATGCTTTTAGATTGTTTACTAAAAGAGCTCTAGGATTTTAAAGACCTGTTTAATAAGGAAAAGGTAAATATATTGCTGCTATATAGAGGGACTGCAGATTACTATATTTAACTGCAGAAGAACCCTAATAGGACAGATCCTAAGCTTTCTTAGGCTCCCTTATATAATATGCCTTAGGAGCAGCTCTTAGAGATACAAAAGTAAATCGTGGACCTTATGGATAAAGATTGGATATAAGCTAGCTCTTTATTAGCTAGGGCTCTAGTTTTACTTATTAAGAAAGCGGGAGGGGGTTGGCGATTTTGTGTGGACTACTGGGCGTTAAATAAAGTTATGGCCTAGGATAGGTACCCCCTTTCTTTAATTAAGGAGACTCTTTGCTCCCTGGCTAGGGTAAGATACTTTACTAAGCTTAATGTCCGCGCAGCCTTTTATAAGCTATAGGTTGCTAAAGGGGACAAGTAGTTAATAGCGTTCTAAATGCGATTTAGTCTTTTTAAGTAGCTGGTTTGCCCTTTTAGTTTAGCAGGGGCGCCCGTGACTTTCTAATAATATATTAATAATGCCTTAGGGAACACGTTAGGAGACTTTGCAATGGCCTATCTAGATGATGTCCTTATTTATACTAGGGGTTCTAAGAAAGACCATATAGCTAAAGTACGGGAAGTCCTGTAACGGCTGGAATCTGCTAGGCTGTACCTAGATATTAATAAGTGTGCGTTTATAGTTACAGAGGTAAAATACCTTGGTTTTATTATAGAAGCGGGGAAGGCTATTTGCCCTAACCTAGAAAAGATTGCGGCTATATAGGATTAGGAGTCACCTTAAATGGTCTGTAGAGTGCAGAGTTTCTTAGGCTTTGTGAATTTTTATCAGGAGTTTATTAACAACTTCTTAGACCTTACGGGCCCCCTAACCGACCTTACTAAGAAGGCTGCTAGGTTTTATTAGTCCCTAGAACGTGAAAAGGTATTTCAGGCGCTTAAAGCTGCCTTTATTTCGTCTTTAATTCTTATATAATAGGATCCTGACTTAGAGACGCAGGTAGAGGCTAACTCTTCTAATAAGGCTATAGGCAGATGCCTCTCTTAACGCGATTTAGAGGGAGTATAGAGGCTAGTAGCATACCACTTGGCGCGACTATCGGCTGTGCAGCGGAATTATACAATTTATAACAAGGAGCTCTCTAGCATTATTTCCTGCCTAAAGGTGTGGTTAGCTAAGCTAAGGAGCATAGCCTAGCTATTTACAATCCTTATAGACCATAAGAACCTGGAGTATTTTACGGCCCCTTAAGAGATGTCCGAGAGGCAAGCAAGATGGGCAGAAACATTATCCCTTTTTAATTATTACTTACGCTATTGCCTAGGGACATAGGCAGGTTAGCTAGATGCTCTTTCCTAACAGGACTAAGATTAGGGCAAGGGGGGGCGGCAGGTAAGCTGCATGTTTCGCCTGATTTATAAGATACTAGAGACAGTCTAAGAGACAGGAGCTAGCTTTATAACTCTAGTTAGAGTGCAAATAACAGGCAAGTTAGAGGAGAGTAATAATTAGGATAGGAATAACTTAGATAATTTAGGCATAATAGCGGGACCCGGTCTAGAAGATTTAAGTTCTCTCCTATTAGGCTTTAATTTGTTTTAGGATAGACAGCTCTAGGATCTTTAGGACTAAGGTGTTTCTAAGGACAGTCTATACTATATCTAACTAGAAGTAGTACTAGTAGCAGAGCAGAAGTTTCCTGTGTTTACAGGAACCTGCTTATAGATAGCAGACTATACTTTAAATGCATAAGGAGCGCTATAATTTTAGGGACGGCTTTAGGTGCCTTATTATAAGCCTCTTACTACTTTGCTTATATAACGGGTCTATAACTCTCCTATATTAGGCTACCTAGGGCAAAATACTACCTTTTAGGCACTATATAGGGATTACTACTGGGATAGGATGTTAAAGGACGTAGTGTAGTACGTCTAGAACTGTTACTGCTTTGGGGGGTATAAGAGTTAATAACTTTGTTAGGGTTTGTTAAAGCCTATACCGGCTGTAGACCGTTATTGGTTACAGATCTCGGTGGATTTTATAACGGAGCTTTTAGTATGCGATAAGGCATTGCCATGCTTCTTAATGGTTATTACAGACTGTCTCTTAAAGTACGTATAGCTAGAGGTAATAACGAGTATGGCGGCTAAAGCGTGCGTAGAACGTTTTAAACATTGCTAGTAGCGCTTTTATAGATTTCCTTGCTAGATTATCTCTAATTGCAGTTTAGATTAGCTAAGTTGCTTTTGGACTGCGCTTTACGAGCAGGTAGGTATTAAATAATTACTATTTACGTCCTACTATCCTTAAACAGACAGTAGCATAGAATAGGTAAATCAGAAGGTGCAGGCTGTTTTATAAGTAGTAGTTGCTTTTTTATAGCATAACTAGGCTAACTATTTACTAGTATATTAAATAGCGCTTAATAACTAGATCTCTATAGTAACTAGTATAAGTATAAACTAAGCGCTAAAGGGTTTTAATATAGAACTAGTCTAGCGCATGCCGGACGAGACCGGAAGCTAAACCTTACCTAAGGGAAGAGCTGTATTATTCCTAAAAAACATCTAGGAGGGGATAGCTATGGCACAAGCTGTAATCGATTTTATATAATAATGTTAGTAAGATATAGCGAATGTTTCCTAGCGCCCGGCAGAGTAATACGAAATAGGGGACTTTATATAGTTAAATCTTTATTATATAAAAATAAACCATCCTAGCTGAAAACTTAACTAGGTAAAGGCAAAGTATAAGGTCTTAGACACACTAACTCTGCTTACTATCTATTTAGATATCCTACAGGGGATATACCTAGTTTTTTATGTAAACCTTATTAAGAGGGCAGCCTTTAATCCATTGCCATCATAGTAACTAGCTAATTCTAGACCAGGTCTGATACTCCTACTTTATAAAGATAATCCGGATTTAGCAGAGTATAAGGTTAAGGGAATAGTAGCAGCAAGAAATGCCTAGGGACAGGGAAATCAATAGGATATATTAGTAAAATAGGTAGGTTACACTCAGCTGACATAGGAACCCTTAGAAAGTTTTTTAGATACAGCAGCACTAGAGCAGTATAAGGCATAATAGGGCAATATACGCAGTAACAACAGGCCCAGGAGGAGGTGCCTTAGGGGCAAGAAGAGGGCTATGTAATAGATTCAAGCTTAGAGCTTAGATCTATACAGCTAATAAGCGGACGACTTTACATAAGCAATACGCAAGCGGTCCGGGCCCTAGTCGTACACATAACTATATAAGTAGAGACGTGAGGATTAGTTAGATCTTTTCCTTCTCTTCTTCTTTATAAATATTATTCTTATAGGAAAAGGACCAACACCGCGGACACGACGCGGTATCACGCCTAAAACGAAAAAGAAGCATGGAATCAGATTCCTTATTGTTGAATACCCCCCCTAGCAATAGTGCATTGCATAAGGGGAGTAAGCGGCGCAAGGGGTGTAATAATTAATGAATTTTCGCGTGGATCCGCGACCGACAAAGGACAAGGCACTACCTAGGA